>APFE030265750.1:18822-35760 GCA_000404065.3 Pinus taeda | reverse complement strand
GTTGAGTTGAGGGACTTTAGCTGAAAATTTATTTAGGAAGAATATGTCGTGAATGTAGAGATCCTAGAGACAATTGAGTAATCCTGCGAAGAGTGAGGATTGGAGGGATTTAAATGATTAATTTAGGATTTTGTTTGAGAAAAGAGTGGAGCTAGAGAGATACTTTAGGAGAGAGTGAGAGATTTTTGGATCTGAACTAAGTTGGTTCATGAATTTGTTTTTGTATAAATTGTGATTTTTTTGAATAAAAAAAGCTAGCTAGGGGTTAGAGAGTAAAAATATGGTAAGAGAAAGAGTGAGTAAGAGAGAGGGGGAATGGCTGGTCTAGAACGAGTAACTAGATCTTGTAAAGAAAGACTGATAGTATTCGAATAAGATTGTTTTTGTCTCTATGTAAATATTTATTTTAAGAATACCAAAAGCAAGATGAGTATGTGTAAATGATATATGCCTAAGTGTGTACCATCCAATCCTAAATGTATCGATTCTGATTCTGAGAAATATTGTGATCTTTCTACCTGAGCGGCATCGATAAAACTTTTGGAATTCATGTGCGGAGGTAGTATTTAAATGAGCATTTGAAATTGTGCACATACATGTAATAAACTGAGTTTTCTTTTTGAATTGATGAATTTATTAGTAGAAGCAAGCACAGTGGTTGTTACAATGGACAAAGGAACACTTAGAATTATCTTCTAAAATAGAGAATGTAGGTTTTTTTTCAAACTTTCCAAAGATTTAAGAAGAGATCAGTGAAGGTGAATGGACAATGGAGATTAAGTTGCATCGTTGAAAATGGAGGATGGGCAGCTCAGATTAAAGCAAAGGTCGCATGTTAAATCATTTAACACTTCACATGTTAGCAGTTGGCAATGTTTATGGTAAGTGGTATATCACGTGGGTAATAAAATTCTAAATGGTATTTGTATGGAGTGCACGATGAACCATGGTGGTGCCACATAGCACAAAGATGAGGACCAAAACCTCTTATCTCGCGTGATTACAAAACACTAACTATTGGGCTAGTTGAAGCACGATAGTCGTTGGATCAACATTGAACTAACTGTGGAGATCTTGGCTCTGGACTCAACTTTGAAATTAGCAAGGTTTATGAGAAAAATGTTAAGTCATCGCAAAGTAAACAAATTTGTTTGCAATGTTAAAACAAGGAGGACAAGTGTTGGCTCAGCTCTTAATTTATGGTATAAAGCTCTATTATACATATTCATGTTGGGAGGTCCTACAAGCCAGATGGAAAAGGGTTGCAGAATATTTCGTTTAATAAAATTAATTTAGTTGAAAAGTCTCCACTTATAGAATTGATTGAAAAGAATCGATTGTTGGGTTGGAGAGTTTTTTTTTTAACCCATTGTAATATATTAATGATTAATCACCTAGAAGCAAACCATTAACTTAGGTTATACAACAGGGTTTAGTGTTAACCTTACATGATTTTTGGATTAAATAACTAGCTCTGCGTCAGAGTAGAGACTAATGCTCTATGGGGATTGGTTGAGGGATTGAATTTTATTCTCAGCATGTATATAATTTGCAGTGTAATGGATTCGATACAGAGGGAGAATAGGACACAATGATTTATGCATAGAGGAAACTTGAGATGTTGCAGACAATGAGGACTTCAACATTTCATCAAAGGTAGATTGTGGGAAAGGCTTGAGAAAGATAGGATTAGATAAAGGTTTTACAGATTTTACAAAGCTTTAGTGATATGTGTATGTGATGCAAATCGCAACAAGAACTTTCAGCAAGTAGTTGTGACAAAGAAGCAAATGAAGAAATTGCAGCAGAGATACTGTAAGGAAATAAAGTGAATATGGATGTACTCAACAAGAAAAGAAATTTAGTTGAAAGAAGAACTGAATTGCATACAGTGAAAAGTAAAGCAACATGTGTATTTCCCAAGCCAGTGAAAGGTTAAAGAGATAGATCATTTGAATATCTCATAGGTATGAGTTGTATTTTGATGTTTGGTTCATTTGAATTGTTTTTATAGGGAAAGTGAATGATAGCAACAACACAAAGTAGCAGAATGTGTAAAAGAATTTGTGTTAGTGGCAGCAAACCTAAATATTACGGCTAAAGGTTGGACATGGAGGACAATTAAACTTTTCTCAAGAGGAGGTGAGTTGAGGATATAAGCCTAAAGGGAGCAGAATAGAGTTATCAAGAGGTTCTAGAGATAGAGAACTAGTGTTTACCAAAAGATCAAGTCTAGAGAGGGGATTGGTGAGGTAAATGACTACAGCGAGGACTTGTTGTTGCAAGAGGGTTAGTGCAACTCATAGTGAGTGAGGAACTCATAGAGTGAGATGATAAAATGACTACTGATAGTCATAGTATGGGTTCATAGGGAAGCCACGAAAGAAGAAAGAAAGGTGCCAAGGAAAATGACATATGGAAGTAGTTGACTGATGAAGAATATGAGAGGGAGAAGGCTGAGACAATAGTCCATCTTGAAGTACTGATGGAATTTTTATAGATGAATGAGAAATACGAAAGGTATGGTTGGACTATGAAAATAAAGAAAATAAAATGGAAGTTACTGCAGAGACAAATAAATAGGAGAATGTACACCAGATTAAGTGAGGAACTCACGGTAGCTGGGTTAGAGGTGAAAGATAACTATTGTAGACCTGAGAAAGAGGTTTACCTTGTTGAGGAAGGAACCATTGATGATTTTCTGAACTGTTGGACAAGTTCGAATCAGTAGAGAGATGTGATGATTGAGACATTAAAGAAAAAGGAGCCTAGTGTTTTTGAAATTGATGATTTGTGTACATATGCAGGTAGCAAACAACCTTTAGAAGATATGTTTATGCAGGTTGCTGAAGAAATGAAGCTATTAGAAGAGATGGTCATAATAGAACAATTTTTAATTTAACATGTATTCAAAGACACTAAACATGGAGAAATGTTAAAGACTGCTAAGGAAGCTGAAGATGATGAATCTAGTAAGATTTGGCTAAAAGTTGGCAGATGGCCTGAAGACAAAAGTAAATTGCAGATTACAAAAGAAGAAGTAGAAAAGAGGTATGAAGATAACCTTATGACAAGAGAAAATAAGAGTATATGTCCAGTGAAAACACTTGAGGTAATGGGATTATCTCATCAATATTTATTCAAAAATTATGAACCTGTATTGATAGTTAATGAACAAGAAATTGTCTTGGAAGGACATAGTGGAACATTAATGGAGAGGACTCTTACTAAATATTGTACTATGTAAGATAGTACAACAGATATTTATAAAGAGAATTTAGCCCAAGGATGAACAATTAGTCCAGAAAAGGCTATGAAGAGGAGAGGAAAAGAGGACAACCAAGAACTTAAGAATAGGTTAGCAGAGGCTGGTGTACAACAGAAATTTGAAGACAGTGTTATTTGTACAAATTCCAAAAAGAGTAAAGGTGAATGAAATCAACAAACTGAAAGCAGACAGGCAATCTCAGAGGATGAAGACAAGGATGCTTTCAGGAACTATGCATATGCATTGAGCAACAAATGGGTTTATTGGAAGGTGATATTCATGGTGTTGACAGTAATTTTTACTGTTGTAAAAGGGACTCTACAGTGGAATGAAAAATCTATTCTATATGGTGATTTTGCTTCCTATACAGAAACAAAAAGAATTTGATAATGGAAGATCTTGGGTTAAAAGGAAGGGGCATCTAAAAGGCAACGTAGTGGCTTACAGATTTGTAGTGAAGAAACAGGAAGAATGAAAAGAAGTGTGGAAGGAAGGAAGGCCAAGGAGAACAACAAATAACAGAATTCAGAAATTAGATAGCATCCAGAGCAAATTAAAAACAAAGAAGGCTTTTTCGAGACAGGACAATATGGAGGAGGATATGACAAGTTTGACATGTCATATGTGCATCAGGAGAATGATAAATCAGAGAAATTAAGGAGTAGAGTTAGTGGAAAATGTAATGTATTTTCTGATTTTGAATTATTAATTGTTGAATGTGGTTTTTAGGATGAAGGACAAAATGCCCTTGGAGATATGTTTGCACAAGTAAACATAAAGAAGTAAGTAAGTTCTGGAAATGCGGAAAGACAATTTTCTGTATGGAAACAAGAAGATGAAAGTAAGCAACTAGTTGACTCAGAAGTTCGGGATGAAGGAAGGAAAGTTGGCATAGATCTTAACCAAGTCATTGCAAAAGAGAAAGAAAATTACAGAGGATGTGAAAGTACAGTCCACAAACAGATTTTGTTTTTAATCCAAAGAAGATTTGAATATCGAGAGTTTGTTTTGAATTTTCAATTGAAAATCGGGATGAACAGTGCAGTTAAGTATAACGGGAATATGGAGGAAATTGAACAAGGTTCAATAACTAAAATATTTGCAACTGATGGATAGTATGTGGTTGAAAGGTTATATGTTCTTGTATCAAGCTAGAAACAATCTTCTTTTGAGATTGAGAGGATTCTACTCAATATATTCGATAGGTGGATGATGAAAACTATAATGGTGATGAGCATGAGGAATTGTCAAAGTCAGTAAGTCAAGGAAAGATGGAAGGATATACAGGACAACATAAAGAAAATGGTTTATTGATAGAAGAGGATATTGGTGATTGGGTTAGAAATAAGAATGAATAGTTAGGTACAAAACAGTGGAAATACATAAAGTTGGAGCTCAATTCTATTGAGATGATGACAAGACAGTAGCAGACAAAGGAACATAAATTTATGTTGTTTCAGGAGTTCTTTCTATAGGATATAAGCACCAAAACATTATGGAAAGGAGATGCTTATGACAAAAGAGCAAAAGGACATCTAAAACATAGAGTTTGTCATCTAGGAGGAAGAGAGAAGGCAGTAAGTGCACCTACAATTGAAAGAGGTCAGATAGCCAATTGGAAGATGAAATCTGACGAAGTTTGCAACAGGAACAGTTGGGTGACTCATGAACATAAGTCCATGAATTATTTCAACCTGGGAAGTCTGATGCAGGAGCATTCTTCAAAACTTATAAGACCCATGAGTCTTATTTCACATTTACTAAAGGGAGTGGCTTCCCTTAATCATTTTATTTATTTTCTTAAGTTTAATTGAGTTGAGGGGATTTTAATTGAAAATTTATTTATGAAGAATATGTCGTGAATGTAGAGATCCTAGAGACAGCTGAGTTCCCAGGAAGACTGAGGATTGGAGGGATTTAAATGATTAATTTGGGATTCTGTTTGAGAAAAGAGTGGAGCTAGAGAGATAATTTAGCAGAGAATGAGAGACTGTTAGATCTAAACTAAGTTGGTTCATGAATCCGTTTTTGTATAAATTGTGATTTTCTTGAATAAAAAAAGTTAGCTAGGGGATAGAGAGCGAAAATATGGTAAGAGAAAGAGTGAGTGAGAGAGACAGAATGGTTTTTCCAGAACTAGTAACTAGATCTTGTAAAGCAATACTGATAGTATTCGAATAGGATTGTTTTTGTCTCTATGTAAATATTTATTTTAAGAATAACAAAAATAGGGTGAGTATGTGTAAATTATATATGCATGAGTGTGTATTATCCAACCCTAAATGTATCGATTCTAATTCTGAGAAATATGGTGATCTTTCTGTTTGACCAGCATTAATAAAACTCTTGGAATTCCTGTGCAGAGCTAGTATTTAAATGAATGTTTGAAACTGTGCACAGACATGTAATAAACTGAGTTTTGTTTTTGAATTGATGAATTGACTAGTGGAAGCAAGTGCAATGGTTGTTACAATGGAAAATGGAAAACTTAGAATTATCTTCTAAAACAGAGAACGTAGGATTTTTTTCAATCTTTCCAAAGGTTTCAGAAGAGATTAGTGAAGGTGAATGGACAATGGAGATTAGGTCGCATCGCTGAAAATGGAGGATGGGAAGCTCAGATTAAAGCACAAATCGCATA
The DNA here is from genome assembly GCA_000404065.3 of Pinus taeda. Lineage (NCBI taxonomy): Eukaryota > Viridiplantae > Streptophyta > Pinopsida > Pinales > Pinaceae > Pinus > Pinus taeda. The sequence goes on along the minus strand of APFE030265750.1, from coordinate 29,851 downwards.
TTAAATTGTTTAACACTTCACAAGTTAGTAGTCACCAATGTTTATGGTAAGTGGTATATCCCGTGGGTAATAAAATGGTAAATGGTATTTGTATGAAGTGCAGGATGAACCATGGTGATGCCACGTAGCACAACGATGAGGGACCAAAACCGCTTATCTCGCACGATTACAAAACACTAACTATCGGGCTAGTTGAAGTGTGATAGCGCGATAGTCGTTGGATCAACATTGAACCAACGGTGGAGATCTTAGCATCGAATCAACTTCGCAATTGGCAAGGTTTATGAGAAAGGTGTTAAGTCATCGCAAAGTAAACAAATTTGTTTGCAATGTTAAAACGAGGAGGACACGTGTTGTCTCGGCGCTTAATTTATGGTTTAAAGTTCTATTATGGGTATTCACATCGGGAGGTCCCACAAGCCACGTGGAAAAGGGTTGCGGAATATTTTGTTTAATAAAATGAATTTAGTTGAAAAGTCTCCACTTATAGAATTGATTGAATAGAATCGGTTGTTGGATTGGAGAGGGTTTTTTTTAAAACCCATTGTAACATATTAATGATTAATCACCTAGAAGCAAAGCATTAACCTGGGTTATATAGTGGGGTTTAGTGTTAACCTTACATGATTGTTGGGTTAAGAACTAGCTCTGCATGAGTTCCTGTGACTTTGTTCTTTTTCCAAAAACCAAAAAAGAAGAACTGCTTTCCTCGGAACTACCCTTTTTCTAAGATGGGAAAGATATCCAATTGACCTAGAGTTTTCTTTATTTAGTTATATATATACAAACTTTTTTTCTTTATTTAGTTATATATATACAAACTTTTACTTTAATATTCAAGAACTGGACCAAGTCTTAGTCACTACATTTATTTGATCTTCCAAATACACCATAATTAGTTCCCAAAATTCATAAAAAAGTAAATGATGTTAAAGTTATACCATGAATTTATGAAAATATTATGGGTGTCACAGGTTACCCATCAAGCTTGTGATTTCAATAAATTCCTACAAAAGTTTAGAGAAAATTAACAACAAAATTAACTTTCACTTTTTACTAAAACAAATTATATAAATAATATAACAGAAATATTACAACTTATCACAGCATGACCTCATTTATCAAGTGAATTTATCAATACTACATTAATTTAATATATAAATATAAATTATAAATGAATAATAATAAAAATATACTATACAACAAAGTAATCCACACCTAATTATTATAATATATGAAAATATATTTACGTGTACTAATTGAATTTAGGAATAAAAATATTACACTGCTGGTAAACCTGAGTTGTTAAATGAATATAGACGAAACAGTAATACAACCATATATGAATGCCAACAGCAGTAATGCTGCAGTTTTTGCGTGACGGTATTTTCAAGAGCGCAGATCATCATGTTGCTGTGACTTCGAGTGTCCGAAGGACAACAATAGTGACATTCTACAAACCCCCATACTGATACAAGATTTGATCGTTGAGTTTACAAGATTTGATCGCTGAGTCTACAAGGAACTTGACCATAGGAAGATTACCAAGCACCGTGTGGACAGGCGGGTCAAACGCACCAACGGAATGCCTTTAGTGCAGCAACCAGAAGAGTAATTGTGTAATTCAGCCCACTCCGGACGATTGCTCCGCTACGTTACATATATGCGGTTATAATATATAATTTGGAAAGGATAGGCAGCATTAATCTATATAACGTTTCCACCGGATAGCTTAGTTAGACATATTGTGCCATAGGCAAAGAGAATTGTTCTCACATATGGTGTGGTTAAACGTACTCTAACTTAGTAAAATTTACGAAGAACTATTTTGATATGTAATGCATATAAAAGCAAATAAGATAGTTATATAAGAATCTAAGATGGTTATATAGTATTTTTAGAATTTTTGTTTTTAAAAAATTAAAAATGTATGAATGGTATAGAGTTTATAACATAAGAATGTATGATTTATGCTACATATTTTGACTTATTTATTTTTCCTGTATTTGAGAACAACGATATAACCGTAGTATATTAGGAATATCTTGTAATATCATATGATTATTACTTATTTATGAAATATTGGCAAATCTATTCTTCAACAAATAAAATTGTTTGTTTCGATAAGAGATTAGCTAAACCACTAGATTCTCTAAAAATGTGAATAATTTGGATTTCATCAAATTCTTTTTGTAGAGCTCCAATTTTTCCATTCCACTCCTCAAGATGCAAACAATAAAACTATAATATTCTGTTTTCCCATTCAACAATAAAACTGGAATGTTTGTTTTCCCATTCAATAAGGAAAAATGAACCATCCCCTAAAGGCTAATCAACTCTTCCTTCTTGTTAGTGCCATCACCTTGGCCCAACTTTAAACAAAAAAATATGAGAAAATGATAAGTGAAGAACTGTCCCTGCTCCACAACGACCTTGCTTACATGCCCCATCAAAAAAACCAAAGAGAATGTTTTCTTCAAAATGAAGTTCTTGAATCTTCCTTTGATCCTTTCACTTTACAGAGATAGTCTACTCCAAGAAAGAACTACTAATTATATGAGCTATCAAATAAAATTCAGCACAACCATATTGGAATAAAATTTTAATTTGCTACACCCAAATTCACCATAAAACAAAAGAAGGAAAGAATTTAAAACTAAACTAAAAAAACTTTTAATCCAAAACCATAAGCATAAGATTTTTTCCATTGCAATCACCTTCCAAACTCCCTAGCAATTTAAATCCTTTTTAACTTGTCCCAAATACATTGTGCTATAGGACAACGTATAAACAAATGAGGAATAGATCCTTCCTCTTTCTTGCACAACATACATATCTTGTGTCCTTTTCAATCATTCGATTTGATAACACCCCACTTCAAAATTTTGTTTTATAAAATTAACTATGAAAAAAACTAATTTTAAGTTGCTCTTGACTTTTCCATAAATAGTTGTTCCGCCAAAAATCTCTTTGTTGATTAAAATCCTCCATTAAAGCTTATGGCTCACCATGTCAGGACTCCACCATTTCTCTTCAGTTGATTATCATGTATAATAAAAGATGTGATGTCAATTTTCTTTGGACCAAGTGCACATATCTATCAATGGCCATGGATGTGATGTAATTTTTCTATGAACCATGCGAACGGTATTATGGTTCATGATTATCATGTATAAGAAAGAATGTGATGTCAATTTTCCTTGGATCAAGTGCACATTATGGGTCAAATATAGCCGTTAGATAACCTTCTCTCTCTATTTATACTGCAGCCATGATCTTCTTCAACTTTCCTGATGATGAACCACACTTGTTGGTTCGAAACACGTCGACAAATTAATTCTGATGTGATGGTTCATGATTGTCATGTATAACAAAGAATGTGATGTCAATTTTCTTTGGATCAAGTGCACATTATGGGTCAAATATAGCCATTAGATAACCTTCTGTCTCTATTTATACTGTTGCCATGATCTTCTTCAACTTTTCCTGATGATGAACCACACTTGTTGGTTCGAAACACGTCGACAAATTAATTCTGATGTGATTTTTTCCGAAAACTCTTATCAAAAAGACATTAAACTCTTAAAATTTTAAAGAAACCTCATAAAAATATAATGACCACACCAAATCATAAAGATATAAATATTTATAATTTTAACAAACATATAAACAATGATTGTCTTATGGAGTTTTAACAGTGATTTTGATATTGATGAATAAGATTCTACATGAACACTTCATTAGTTCATTATATTTGGTTAACTCATTAGATCTTGATATTTGGTTGCAACTTTAAGTTTTAATTATAATTTAGTTATTTAAATTTGTAGCTTAACCAATGCTTGCACACAACTTTTTAGCTTTCAAATTGGTAATTTAATTTAAAGTTCGAATTAACATATAAAAATGAATGTAAATAGTAATTATAACTAGTTAATGAACATGAATACATGAACAAATGTCTAGTTGTATATGTATTTTTGTTAATAATTCTTTGGAAAGAGAAGAAAAGAGATTAGTACCAAGGATTCAGAAGTATCAAATCTCTTTTCACTCTAAAATAGGTTTGCATCTCAAGAGATTTGATCCCTCTTAGATTCCAAATTAAGATGGATCTAGGTTAATTTAATTATTAATTATGATTATAAATATAAATGTAATTTTTATTTTTTATTTTTTTATTTTATTTTGACCGAATCAAAATGTTAAACAAGACATTAAAACATACAATTAGGTAACACATAAGACCATCTAATCTTTCCTAGGCACATAAAGGTTGTATTAGACCTTTTCTTTTGCACTTAATAACATTTTCTTAGCTTAAATGAGTTCGTAGGAAACTTAAAGGGATTTATTATTCTTTATGTACCTAATGTGATTATGATGTAGGATATTGTGATGATTTGGAATAGATCATGAGTATATTGGCCTGAAGAGATTTATGGGACTTGTCACTTGCTACAGAAAAATCAAACTCGACTAGCTTTGAACACTAAATACTCCTCCCTGCAGTTGCAATGTCACTCAGGGAGCATGAGCCAATTTTTTAGAATTTTTGGAGGGAAAAGAATCCTCCCTTCAATGTGGTTTCCCATCACTCATCTTATATAAATAGAGGGCTCGAGTAGCTATGTATCTAGCAGATAGTTGAAGTTAATGAAATTTTTAACAGTAGAGAGCGTTAGTAGTTTCGGTACTAGAAATTTGGATGTGCAAGTAATTTTAAAGTTAATGAAAGACAATTTGGTTCTTAGATTGTATTTTGTCAGGGATATGAGATTCCTTAGTTTGGGGCCCACCCCAGGTTCTTAGATTATCCTTTCTACATTTATCCCTTTCGACAAATTTATTTATGAGTATTGTTTTATGCAAGGATAAATAGCTATTTGGGGAACAATATTTTCTTACACAATATTTGAGAGTTAGATGGTAGCTTTAGGAGTTGTTATCTTATTCAAATAACATCTCTTTTCATGAATACAAACTCACTTTAGTTGCTGATATTTATTTTTTGTTTATCATTATTACTTGTTGCAATTGTATAGTCCCTTGTTTTTGTAGTGCTACGTGAGACTCTACACCCATCCATTTGTTGAATAATCCCCTCTATCCCATTTGTTGAATAATACCCTCTCCCATTGACATGATGATACAGAGATAAGTACTTCATCATTACGTAGCCTTCATTAGCCCCCTTTTCTTTTAAACCACGTCCTTAACACATTTCATTGCTCATTGAACTGTCTTCTATAGCAAAATAGGGACTCATGCAACAATTTTCATTTTTCTTTTGAAAATCATCCAAGCTTGAAGGAAGCTCATGTTTCGCCTTCCTCAATATATTACAGCGTCTATCGAACCATGAAGACGGAATTTAAAGAAAAGACACCAAGTAGATTCCTTGACCTAATTTGTTGAAAAAACTATTTCTTTCCTGCAGAATTAGGCTTCTCCATTTAAATGCTTTAGTTCAATTATGAGTTTTCTTTCATTTCACAGTGGAATGGACATGATTTTATTTCGTCATAATAAATTCACTAGGATTGGAATGGATCCTTAAACATGTGAACCAAGAATTATATTGTGTATAGTTGAGTAAATAAATAAATATGTTTAGAGTTAGGGAATTGTAATCCTTGTTATTTTTATTAGAATTTAAGTTACAAAATAAAATAGATACTAGATCATTTTTATACAACCTTCAAATTAACTTAGCCTTATAGTTTTTAGTAACTTTAAGAAGTTTCTTTGAGCTTGATTAATTGTGGTTGAATTAATTGTGTCATTACTCTAAAGGAATTATGAATAACTTTGTTCTTCTTAAAATATGATTTAACTATGGTGATGGATTAGATGTGGAATTTTGGACCTACATGGTTTATCAATATAGACTTCTTGTTTTATCCAAGATGATATAGACTAGATACTATATTTCTTGCAATCCATGTTGATGGTTTTATAGTGGAAAAAGTGGAGGAATCAAATCATAATACCATTTTTACTGGATGGGCTTATAGTTTGATGCATTAAATGACATTTTTCTAGAAAAAATTTTCCTCTTAATTGCAAAATATTTTCCTCCTATTGTACATAGAAACCTTTCCAATGACACTAGAAATTCCCAATAAGCTTTTGTATGCCACTCAGAAGTTGACCTCCCTATTTTTACCACCACAATCCCAAAATATGTTATGTCAACTCCCATTATTTAGAGAAAAGGGACTATCCATGTGATCAAAATGAAGAAGAAACTACAAGAGTCAATATTGTATCTCCATTTAAGAGTTAAAGAAGTCAAACCTAACCACTAGTAGGCTATCGGGCAATGTTATAACCAAGCCACGAGGATAAAAAAATATTATATGATATTTGAGAGAACTTTTCTCCATGGACGAGTAGAGTATATGAGTCTATACAAAGAGAAGAAAACATAGAGTATTTGTACAATCTAGTATATTATAGGCCGTAGACATCACTCCTTTACACTTGCATCGATTTACCTTTGAAAAAAATAAGAGCAAAGAAACCTCACCTTCAAGTTGGCTTTTCTCCTAAAGGGTTTCCCAAGTTATATCTTATGTTACTTTATGGTTTGTGAATTTTTATTCCATATTTCTATATTTTTTAATAATTATATTAATACATATAGAGTAAACAATAATTTACAAATCCTAAAATTTAAGGAAAAATTTTAGTTGATCTATTGTGATGAATTGTGAAGTGGAATATCATGAAAGTTTATAGATCATATTTTTGTTAGAGTAGGTTTCTTTATGTAAGTTGTGGATCTTTATAAGAGATTGAGATCACCAAGAATTTTGTTATAAAATCCCATTCATTGTTGATGAATCTATTAATAACACTTATGATCTTATCGACGGTCCTGGTGCAGCAGACTCGGAGCTCAACAACCTCCATGTATGAGATAAAACTAAAACTAGCAGACACTCAATAATATATTCTATTGATTAATGAATGAGGAAATTACAAGATATTTATACAATCATAGTCTCAAGATAGGAATGCTATCTTAGACGTACAGTAGTGTGGCTGAGAAATTATCTCAACCACACACTAATCTAGGAGAAACTAAATCCCTATAATGTAGGAACAAACTCCTCAAATGGAGAATTGTAACCATAGACAAGTAGAATTAATAATTTCCAACTCCCCCCCTTAATGACTACTTGTCATGATAGTCAAATCCACCATCATCATCACACGAATTGCATGTACAAAACCTCCAAAAAACACAATCTGCCGCCCTCGGACAGATCCACAATCTGCAATTTTGCATTTCCAATACAGCCAAGTTGATCCGATCTGCCTCTCCTGCAGATCCACTTGAAGTTGAATTGGCGCGATCCTGAATGATAAACTCGCGCCATTGGCGCAATTAATGGCCTAACAGATGCGCCAGTTGGCCATCCTGATGCTGCTGTCAGCGCGAAAAACGCCAATCCCCTTCTACTCAGAGAAAATCATCTGAGTCCGAGCCAGGTGTTACTGCAGCCCACCTGCTCCTATGAGCACAAAGCTCCCGTGTACACACTGCCACCACCGGGCAATCCGATTTACCACCATCGGGCAAATCCGTCGACTTCATCTGCCTCCACCGAGCAGATCACAGAGCTCTGTTTCGCCGCCACCAGGCAGATCCGATCTGCTACCACTAAGCTGATCAAGGATCTCAATTTGCCACCATTGGGCAACTCGTGTAGCCACTAAGGCTCTATAGATGGTTTCTGATTCACCACCAACCGTCACATCACAGTGACAAAAGATGGTTTCAGGCTTACCACAGACCATTACAAGGTGGTTTCGAGATCACCACGAACTTTCAAATGCCTTAGCAAGGCTTACATTTCAACATTGGAGTTTTCTGGTACATACAATAACTATTACAACATACTAGGGAGTCTATTCTACAAACCACACTAAAACAGAAAATCTACTTTGTTGTCCACCAGAACAGAGGCACTCACAGCCCTACGAAGAGAACACAATTTTCCCTTCAAGAACAATTTTCAAGCATATTGCCTCATGCTTGCTTACAATCTGCGACAGGATCTCGATCATCCTCCAATCTCTGATGTAGCTGTCATGTCTTCTCATATCTGGTAATAAATCATTCTTGCAAATAGATTTGTCTATTGTTGGAATGGAAAATTCCAACATAGAGTTACACTAGTGACACTAGTTTGCCAAACTAAATGTCACAACAATCTAATTCTTTTAACCAGATTTACATAAATGCATTTACATGTTAAGTTGATCAGTCCTCAACATGAAACGAATAACTTACGAAGACAATTTATTTCATCAATGAGATATGTTGAAACGTTTAGTATCATCCTTACCCAATCAAGGCTTCCATAAAAAATTCCAGGCTTAGCTTTGGTAAGACCAACAGCACAAATGGGTTGCTCCTCACCACTATACTTTGAGCACTGTCCATCCCATTTATCAAACCGCCAAAGAAACAGAGAGTTGTCAACATATCGCTCCAGTCAACGGTTACGAGGCATGAATTTCGAGAGCTTAACCAGGGAGGAATGCAGTCCGCATGACAGCTATGCCGACAAGGCAGCTGCTTTGCCAACTCTCCCACAGAAAGCGGATCCTTGCAGATCGCACACATTAACAGAAGTTCAAAAACTTTTTGACCGATCCAAGTTGATTCGCACTGCAAAACAACCAGTCCCTTATGGTACTCTTCGGAAGCGTCCTCCTCAGAATCCTGCCGGGTTTCATGAAAATCATCCTCTGGCTTGTCACGGGCACGGCTCTCTGTCGCAAAGCCACCCTCGCATTCATCAGGGGCGCCGTTCTATGGGAATTTCAGCACTATCGGGGGTTTCAGAGCTTCCTCGTACTCTTCTTCTGCTGGATCTGGAACAATGTCTCCACTGACACTATCAATCGCTTTGGCAATCTGGTTCCACTTCTCCTCTGGACTGCTCCCTGTGTGCAGCCGTGTTATCTGTTCCTAGATCAGACCCAGCATCGGATCGTTTGTTGCTATTGGAGGCAAATCCAAATGATCTGCTCGATCTTCCCCGCTCGCAGACACATTCAGAAGCCACGTCACGTCCCCGATCGAGCTGTCCAGTAAGAAATTCATTTTTTTGAATGCCGCCGCCGATGTTATGGTGAAAACCCTCTTCAGAACCGTGTTGCGCCTGCATTTCGTCACCAAAAACAGAGCTTTTCCCAGACCTTGATTTATTTCTTCTGTAATTTGACCTGTTGGCCTTTCATACAGGCCCCCCGATGCCCGTGCCGCTTGTCGCAGCAGAGCAGCTAATTTGTCCGTCTGTCTCTTCACCTCCATGCATTCCTTAATTTCTTTCGGATCAATCCCGCACCCGACGAACCACGTTCAACTCTAAATTCCTCAGCCCTTGATTCGATTCCAATTCGTTCCTTCACAACGCCGTCCGTTGCTTCAGTCATACATACAGATATCTACTGATCTGCTCTTCGGCACCTCCTGTAATGCTATCAATCATTGGCACCATCTCTTTGACATCGCCAGTCAACATGGACGCAGAGCGTAAATACAAGCCCGTTCAAAAGCTTCCGTCCAGTTGACATTCTTGGACGCCATGAGACAGCCAAGAGAGCACATCAAAAACACCTTTACGATTGGTAGAGCAGAAAACTTTAACATCGCAAGAATCGATTCGTTCTGCTCCGCAATCGCCATTGCTTTTGCCTGTCAAAGTAATATATTTAGATACAAAGTGATCCAAAGAGTCATATAGAACATTGCCACAACGTGAACCCAAAATAAAATTGTTGTTGCTTCCTTCTCCGCAAACCCTCTCAAATTGGCAACCGCCCCTGAAAGAATAGAGGTTGGCATTGTATGCTGGAGTAGCAGAACAAATCGGAACATTTTGTTACGAGCAGGTATGTAGCCTAATTTATCTGCTAAAGTGACGATTCCAAGACCAACGGGAGGCACTAAGAATAATCGAGCAATTATAATCGCTACAATTGTCCGCAGCCCAAGCTTCGAATTACCTGGACCTCCAATAAGGTTGCCACCTAGCGCCAGCGTTATGCAGGGAACCATAGCACCGCCAAGGATGATGCAGCTTCATTGCCCTCGCGCGCCAATGTAGTGGTTTTAGCTCATTGTCAACAACTCCTTCCTCGGCTGCAAGCAAGGGTACTCTTGCAGAGTCAGTGGTGTGCCACCAATTTGCATCGATCGGTAGCACGCAGTCACCACACGCCTTCTCCGCTCGGCTACCCCGCATCTCCACCAACGTAGGTCCCACCGATCCTGATCCGTTCAACCTCACACGCACCAGATCCGCCAGCAATCTCCACAAATCACACAGCTCTCTAGTCGAGCTGGATCCCATAACAACATACTTCACAATTGGATTGGCGTCCTCCACTCCTTGTTGTTCACGTCCAACGATATATATGATCAGAAAATCCGAACCATATGATCCACCACGCTCTAACTCTCATTCTGAGCTGTAGAAACCAGGTCATACACATCGTAGTGGAGGTAATTCGCCATGGCAGCGATCAAACTCGATTCGCCTGTCCCGGGCATGCCGTGGAGAAGATATCCGCACTTTCACGCGCGACTGCTTGGTGGTAAAACTCTTTACCCTGCCTGAACGAATCCAGGTCCACCTTGATCGTCTCCAAGAGCTCCGGGTCGAGCGCCGGGCACTAGAGTCGAGAACGTGGCTGGGCGCCTGAACAGGACCGCACCACAGACAGAAACTTGCCTCCTCCAGCAAGCCTACTGCCAGGGCCTGTTCTCCACCTCTCGTCGTACAATCGATGATGGACAAACAAATACTGAAATTATAAACTCAATTATTTTCCTAAGCCCAGGAGGGCCAAGCTTCCTCAGCCCAGCCCAACCCAGCCCACAAAGGGCCAGGCCCTGAGGCTCTGATACCAAGATAAAACTAAAACTAGCAGACACTCAATAATATATTCTATTGATTAATGAATGAGGAAATTACAAGATATTTATACAATCATAGTCTCAAGA
>APFE030265748.1:11380-33829 GCA_000404065.3 Pinus taeda | reverse complement strand
GGAAGGACTGGCTGTTCGAGGTGGATGTAGCCCAAACTGGGTGAACCACGTATATCTGTGTCTCTCTTGTTTTGTGTGCTTTCTGTGTTTATATTTCTGCAATATTTTATGTGTTCCATTGCTCCGTAATATATAATTTTCTAACATTTTCAAACTAGGTCCCGTCATTAAAAATGGCCTTGTGAGATAATTCATCCACATTTTCCACTCTAAAAGCATAAACATGGATTAAAAACAACATAATTATCAAATATGGATCACCCCCCCCCATTTTGGGAGGCTTTTGGTCCCCAAAATCTTCCATTGAATGAGGTGAGGAATTTTTTCCTCCACCTTCTCTCTAGTGTACCATTTAGATTTTCCTGGAAGTTGTCCTTTCAACCTAATTTGAAAAAGGTAATGATACACATGCCTTGTAGTTGTATACATCTTCTAAGAAATTGTATCTTCTGTCAACTTTGCATGAGCATTTTCTACCAAATCACCCACAAAAGGTAGGACATGTTCCCCTTCCTGATTGAGCATGGAAGTCTCATAGAGTTTCAGTTTATCTACATTCACAATTGAGTAAATGCATGTATAAGGTGGTAAACTAATTCGATAGGCATTATCACCTATATTTTCCAGTATCTTGAAGGGACCATACCGTAGAGCCTTGATTTTCTCACTAGGTTGTTGTAGCATTTCATTGTTCAACTGTGGCCATACTCTGTCTCCGACATTGAATGATTTCTTTGTTTTATGTTGAGCATGCCTGGCCTTATATTTCTCCTATGAATTTCATAGTATCTCTTGTACTTGTATATGGATTTTCCTGATATTCTTTATAAGTTTTTCAACCATTAAGGTATCTCCTATAATATTTTACCTCACTCCTCCATGTTTCCCATATGCAATATCCATAGGTGAAGGAAACAAATATCCAAAACAAGTTTCAAATGGGGACTTTATTATACAAGTGTGGATTGCTCTATTTTAAGAATCTTGTATATATACCATATTTTCATCTCATGACTTCTCATGCTTCTGGTTGTAACCCCTTAGAATCTGCACCAAATTCCTATTGACTACTTCTATCTTCCCATATGTTTGCGGATGAAATGCTATATATCGCTTCAACTTTGTGTCCATATTCTCCCACAATTTAGTGTAGGATGCACTGAAAAAACTGGTGTCCCTGTTTGAAATTATGCTCCTTGGTATCCCAAAGTGCACCCAGAACTATCCAAAGAATACATTTTTACTTCTTTCCCACTAATGGTCTTTTAACAGGGCATGATAGCAAACATCTCGCTAAACCTGTCAACTACCATGAACATGTAGTCATATCCCTTCCTAGTTGTTGGTAAACCTTCCACAAATTCCATGGAAATTCTTTCCCAAGGGCAAGTAGGTAGATGTAAATAATGATATAGACCCCATTTTATATTTCTAGGCTTGTTGATACAAAAAATCATGCATTGTCTTATGAACCTAGATACTTTCTCTTTCATCTTGGGCCAATACACATACCTCTAAAAGTTGGCCACTATCTTCCCTACACCAAAGTTCCCTCCAACCTTAGAGGTGTGAGCCTCTCTAATCAACTACAATAACTCACCTTTAGGAACACATATCTTATCCATCCTATAGAGAAACACATCCTGGAGATGGTAGTCAACATTTTTATCGCCATCGTGCAAATAAATCTAACTCTACAACTGCTGAAATGCCTACTTGAAGTCCTCATCCTCTAAATATTCCCCTTTCTATACGTGATGGGTGAATGGCTCTATGTAGATCAAAGTTATCTAAGCTATGATATTTGATGTGGGTTCCATTTAAAGCATGTTAACCAATTGTTTTTTCTTTCCTTTCTTGTACTTGATCACCAAATGAAATTGTTGTAAAAACCCCATCCACTTGTAATGCCCAGGTTTTTGTAGCTTACTCTGGGCCTGCAAGTACTCTAGTGGTTGGTGATCTGTGTGGATTATTATCTCCTTTCCCATCAAATAGTTCTTTCACTTCTTCACATCTTGCACCAGGGAATATAGCTCCTTATCGTAGGTAGGATAGTTAATAACTACCCCATGAAATAATTCAGAATGGTAGCATACAAACCTTCCTCCCTGCATCAAGAATGCCTCCATAGCATACAAAATGGCATTTGTCTCCACTTCAAAGGGTTGCTTCAAGTTTGGTAATACTAGAACTAGTGCTTAATTGATCTTCTTCTTAATAACCTTGAAGGTCCTCTCTTGACACTTTCCCCACTATAAAATCTTTCCACCTATTTTTATAGCATGGAGTGGTGATGCTACCATTGAAAACAAGGCAATGAATTTCCTTAGGTACTGTGTTGCTGTAATTAAAATCCTTAATTAAACTCTTCATATCTCCTCCATCTATCACATGCCCCAAATACACTAAATACTATTTGGCAAGCTCATGCTTCTTGAGATTCACTAGCAGTTGATGCTTCTTTAATGTCTCCAACACCTGCATCAAATGTGAGATGTGCTCCTCCAAGGTAGCACTATATACAAGTATGTCATCTAAATAGAAAATAACAAATGAATCTATAAATGGGCATAGTACATGATGTATTAATCTCATAAACATAGCTAATGCATTACATAGACCAAGTCGCATGACTAACCACTAATACAAACATTTCCTGGTTTTGAAGGCGGTCTTCTAGGTATCTTCTTCTTTGACTCAAACCCGGTGATATCGAGACTTAAATTCTATCTTGGTGAATTGTTTTTCCTATTGTAACTAATCTAGTCGATCATCTATCTTGGGCAGGGGTTCTTGGGCATGATATTATTCAATGCCTTTCAATCAATACACATTGACCAAGTCCCATCCTTCTTTTACACAATGATGATGGGTGACTCACATGGTGATGTACTTGGTCAAATGAAACCATGTTCCAGTAGTTGTTGCAACTATTTCTTCACTGCAATTTCTTTTATTACATATTGGCTATACAACCCAATGTTTGGCAATGGGGAGTCTAACAATAGCTAGAACTCATGCTATGCTTCCCTCTTAAGTGGTAACCCTTTAGGCTCCCAGAACACATCCCTGTATTCCTATAGAAAATCTTCTAGTTATTGTTTTTGTTTCTTAGTACACCCCTCTATGGATGTCTTGCATCTTATTGAATCTTCTACAAACCAATTTTCTCATAAAAACAATAAACCATACTTCTTGCTAGAACTGATCAATTTATTGGCTTGATCGACACTTGTGAATGAAATTTTTGACTTGCCTTTATACACATTGATGGTGAACGATTTACCATACTTGGTGAGCCAATACTAGTTGGATCTCCTCATGAATATTGCATCTCATATATACATGTAGGGACTCCCAAACATGACTCCGCATACATCAAGGGGAACCACATCTAGTTCTACTTCATCAATAAAATCAACATTGATGGAAAACCTAATTTTGCACTATTTTTTTACCTTCAACTCCGCATCCTTATTTACCCATCCCAATGGATATGGGATTGGATTATCATGAACTTCCAACCCCAACTTCTTGATCAGCTATGCTGCAATGATATTTTCCTATGATCTTGAGTCAAATAGAGCATCAATCTTGGTCTTTTTGACCGATATATTTATATGGAAGAGTATGGTATATTATTTCTTTACCTATTGTTGAAGGCTACTCAGATTCACCTCCTTCTACATTGATGTACATGTGATATTCTCATCCACATATGAGTTGATTTCAACTTGGTTTCTTGAATCAATTTCCATGATATTCTTTTTCTTGTTATATTTCTTTTTGTTCTTAGTGTTAAGCTCTCTATGAAACTTCTAGTACTTCTCTTCTGTATGGCCATCAATTTTGCAATGGTTACAGTGGTTATTGGGATGTTTTTACTAATGTGTTGTGGCTTCCATATTTTTATCTTACCCCCTTTCTGTTTCTTATTCCCCTCCTTACAAGCTCCCTATTTATCTTTCTACTTCAATCCACTTGATTTTTATTTCTTCAAGCCTATGTCCTCCAGGTACTGTTCCTATACATAAGCCTCATCCACTGATCTGGGCTTGAACAACATCACTTTATCTCGCAAATGGTGGTGTAGACCCCCCAACTACTTGAGGAGTACATCAGGGTTCTTTGGGGAATACCCAACATTATAGCCATCTTTTTGAACTCTGTCGTGTACTTCTGCACACTTTGCCCCAACTTTTGCCTGAAGTAGTGCCACCAGATCCACTAGTACTCTGCATATCCAATGATGTAAAACTATGAATTTATGAGGGTTTTGAAGTCCTCCCACTTAGACACTGGAGGTTCTCCCTCCAACCTCAAGGTCTCCATGTGGATTTCCCACCAAGTCAGGGCATGGACATCTAATTTCACCCACGTAAATGAAATATTCTATTCTTCCTCAATTTAATGGACATTAAAATACACTTCCAGTTGTTGTAACCCGTGATTTAACTTTAGAGCATCGATATAATTCTAGTACAACTTGATATCAACCTTTTCTTCCATTTTGAAAAATGACTATGAATGATTCATGGCACTCAAATTGGGTTGATATTTTTTGGATCTTTCGATTGGTTCTCTGTTTTGTCTTGATCTCATGTTCTCCCCTCTAATTTGTACTCTACATTAGAACCACCATTTCCCTGAATATCCCTAACTTATTTCCAAAGGCAATCACGAGGAGATTTAAATTATGATTTATATCCACAACTTGTTTTTCCAATTGTGAAAGCCTCTTCTCTATAAGATCACGATGGCCATCCACAAATTGATTTGCCATGATTAGGGTTTTATAACTTATGGCCCATCTTATCTATATCCTCTACAAATATCCATAATATACAAAATTAAACTTGTTCTAATACTAATAAGATCCTTAAAATGATGTGGATATTCCATTGGACAATTCATCACAATAAATATGATAAAATTATACTTAAAAACAAAAAATATACACTATTACAATTTTATATCTCTTTAGATTTCTAGATTTGTATATTATTGTTAGTAGTATATGCATGCAAATTAAAATTATGTAGAAAATAGAAAACGGAAAAATAAAATCTCACAAATAGATTTGACAGACAATATGATCTTGGAAACCCTTTTAGGATAAAATTAAGCTAGAATGTGATCAGGCTACTCTACTTTCTTTCTCTGAATGGAAATATGGTTGCAAGTATAAAGAACTATGGCATGTGGCATATGGGCTACTACTGTAATGAAAAAATCTTCTCTATGTTCTCTCTCTTCTATCCATATTGTCTATTTTTTCTCAGCTATGGAATTGTTGCACTCAAAATAATGGAACCTCTTTTCATCCTGGTGGCCCAATTATAACACAACCCGCTTAGCCCTACTACTGGTTAGGTTTGACTACCTCAAATCTTAACTAGAGTTACAATATAGAATTTTCTAAATTCTTCTTCATCATAATCATGTGGTTAGCCCCTTTTTTTATTAATAAGGGGGTTTGACATGGCATCCTCTTGAATTATGGTGGTGAAAGAGGAAGGTCAACTTCTGAGTGACATAACTTTTAGATATAGATTTTGATTGATGTGATTCTTGTGCCATTGGAAAGGTCTCTATGTGTAAAATAGGAAAAAGTGACAAAATTTTACTCCTAAAAAGTGTCGTTTTATGCCTTAAAATGCTCCCGGAAGGTTTCAGACCCCAATTTGGTGCACTAGGTCCCATCGGTAAAAAGGATTTTGTGATTTGATTCCTCCACTTTTTCCACTCTGAAAGCATCAAGATGAATGAAAAACAATAGAATTATCCAATCTAGATCAACATGTAATTTGAACAAAACTCTAAAGAAAAGTACTTTTTTTGAAGAAACCAATATAATATTTCTTTAATATTCATGCTACAATTTAATTATGTGAGATAATCCACAAGTTATTCAATCAACTTGTTTGTTTAGGAATAAAATTACAATAAATGATAATCCTAGTTGTTTATACATGGTTTGACATGATCTTTCTTTTTAGGTTGTGGTTGCAAATGGTAGGTATTTTTTAGCTACACAAAAAAACATAATTTAGAACTTCATATATATATGAAAATTAAATATTAGATTTGACATAATTCCTTTAGCAAATATATTTATGTACATAAACCTTCTAATATTGATTTGAATATTAATAAAAGTAATTTGAGACTAAAGAGGGTATGGCATAATCATGTTTTTTTTAAGCTAAAGCAATAAAGGATTTAAGTGGAGGCCACTCTTCAAAATATTGATAATATAAAAAGCATTATCACAAGTAGAATTAAAGAGAAATTATTATGATGTAAAGAGATGGAGATAATATTAATATAATGCATTAAAAAAATGTGAGTAGCACCAATTTAGAAGATTAAACTTATCATTATATATATATATATATATATATATATATATATATATATTATATATATATATATAATAATATACCAAAAAGAAAAAAACCATAAATTTATTTCGGACTTTTGAAAAAAAAGAAAAGTAAATTTTGTAGATGGTAAAATAATTTAGTATGAGAGGCTTTATGGCTCAAAATAAAGGAAAAAATTAAAAATAGAAAATACAATGGTGAATATTAAGTAATATAAAATCACTTATCTTCCCTTTCTTTTTCTAAACCTTTTTTCGTCCCCTACAATTTTGTCCACAAAAACCATTATCAAATCATTCACAATTGTCTCTAGCAGGGGTTCTATTTCTAAATCATAACTTTTCAAAGCAAGAGCTCTCTTTGTGCACATTGTCCTTTCCTCTTTGGGTGCCTAAGATTTTTGTTGTTCTAGTTTATGGACCTCTTTTGATTATGTACCATTCTACTCGTGGGTCACATTTCCGATATGAACTTGAGTGTTATCTTCTTCTTGATTTAATTGATTCATTATAGCTTCCCCTTCTTCTTCCTCTGTGAGGTAGGAATTGGAAGGGCGTCATACTTTTATTTTGCAAGCCTGCCCCTTTTTTAGTTTTGGGTACCTTTTTTCTTGAGGGAATGTGTCCTGTAGGTGTCTTATTTGGTAGAAAAAATGAAATCTAAATGTTATATTTTCATAATCGAGTATTTAGGTTCACCAGGATTTTTTTATGTTTCAACTGAATGTGATTCAATAGACCTTCACTTGGATGTATTCGTACACATATTTTGGTGAAGGTGAATAACCCTTTTTTTGTTCTTTTGGAGTCCATCCTTTTGAATGACCATAAGGTGTTTCTAATTTCGTTAAGGACCTTGTCATGCCAGAAAGGAATGGGAATATTAGGTAGCCTCACCCATATTGGCATTGTTGAGACTACCATTGTTATGTAATCAAAATCTAGAAACCAAGGGGTAATGAAGAGCCTTGCATTTCCCCAAAACCAACGCCCTTTTTTTATACTCTCTATAAATCTCCTGGGTATCGAACTGAAAAATGAAGAAATATTTTGATTATACATATATGTCGCAGTTGGTGGTACAATTTGTAAAACACCTTTGATGAGGAATATCATAAATAGGATAAAAACCATTAAATCTAGAAATCACCTCCGTAGATTGAAGAACAAAAAAAAATTGATTTACCTCTGTCAAATTTAGCTTCATGGTAGATACTTGTTACTATTGATAAACAATGTAAGGTCTAGGATTGTATTGTGGAATATATGGTGGATTATGGAATTTATGCTATGCCACATCCTTATAGGAGGCTGAGCCTCCTAGGTTCCTGGATCTCGAAGCACCCCCACGTAGCCTCAACAAAAATATAATGGTTGAGTTTTTAGCAATTCCATAATCCTTCAGTTGTACAGAATCCTACAATAGTCTACCTTCACAAAGAAGACGTTGCATGGCTACAGGAACCCCTAGTTAGTTCTCTACAAGTTGCGTTAATTTTATCCCTAAAATTGATCTAGAGACACATATTTGGATCGAGTTTCCACTAAGTGTATTGACAAAAATATGAAAGCCTACCATCTAAAGCGAATCTTTAAGACACCCTACCAAACTCGATAGAATTGAATCATGAGAATTTTCCTTTAGTTACAGTTTGATATGAGGTGATCAAATCCTAAATGGTAGGGATTAAAGGTAATCATATTGAAAGTCCAAACATGCATTCCAAGGATGCGATAAAATGGAAGTTAAACCCATGATGGACCAGCCAGACGCACACATGGTAACAAATAAAAATAAATAAATAAGTGGGTAACACCCCTATCCTAGAAACGTGAGATGAACCCATCAAATCCAAATGAACACATTCTAAAACCTCATCAAAAATAAAAGAAGGGGGATGAAAAAAATGGACCACACTACCCAAAACTTAGTAGAAATATCTCCACGCCAGATCCACACTACAACGCTACTTCCATTCACACTAGAGGGAGAGAGGAAGATGCTACCACAACTTGTGAGCTTCATGGATTCTTAAGCACATCCAATTAATCCTCTAGAAAAATGATCCTCACTGAAATCCCTGATTGCGATATCCATATTTCTCCCTTCTTTTGCAATGCCACTAGCTAAAAAGATGTTGATAACCTTTAGCCTCTGATATATATATATATATATATATATATATATATATATAATATATATAATATATATATATATATATATTATATATATATATATGTATATAATCTGCGGACTAGAAAGGCTAATCTATGGCTAAAGTATAAATATTATAGGCATTGAGGGCCAAACACAATGCATTAAGTCACCATGCTTGATCTTTTGCTGTTTTTGGCATCTTCAAGGGCTTGTAGGTCATGAAAAATAGCTCAAACAACTTTAAAGGACCTCTTGAGGGAATGTTTTGCCTTCAATTGGATACATGGGCATTATTAGGAGATTTGAGCACTAGGTAATAGTCTTGGATCCTTGGATATGCTTGAGAAGCCAATGCCTTAGATCTTAAGGGAAGCTTATTGGCATATAGGGACAATAATGGTATGGTTAATCCCCACAAAGGAATTATCGATGGTATCATTTGTATTCAGTTGGGGCTAGCTACAATTATGAGATTTTGGAAATCAATTCTTAGTTTCTAGGCTCTAAATATAATCAAAGGAACAAAATTGAGAATTTTATTCACTAAAATGAATCTTTAGGCTTATGAGGCCAAGAATGACACCCTAAGCCACCACAAATGACCTCTCAAGGGAATTATTTTCTTTTATTTATGTATATAGGAATTATTAGCATTTTTTAGCTCTAGGTATGAGTTTTGATGCCCTAAACATGGTCATGAGAAGAAACACAAACCTTAGGTAAAAATTTGGTAGGTTAGGAATACACACACACTTTGGAACATGTGGTTCTCCTACTTTGGAATGTACAAATGAATTTTTAAGAATGTGCCCAACTTTGATTAAGAATGTGCACACATTCTAGAGGGAACACATGATTTTTCTTAAAAAAATGCACATGTTTTAAAGTGTGCGTGCTTCTTCTTAGGATTGTACATGCGTGGTGGTCTCAGAAGCACTGGGGATATATGATTAGAAATGCATGCTCATTTGTAAGAATGGTTGCAATGTTATGTATACATATTCCTATACACCTTATCGCCATATACTTTGTTTCCAAAGAAATGAAAATATATGCTTCCAATTGGGTGAGTGTCATGAAAGGAAATGTTGTGTGTGTGCGTGCATTTCTATATATAACATAATTATCGATCAAACGAGAACGTGAATTGGTACCCGTCTTTTATTTTTAATTTATTTTAGTTATTTATTGTTTTATTTTGATTTTGGATTTTTATTTTTTAAACTTTTTTTTCTTATTTTTTATTGTTTTTTTTTATTTTAATTTTTAATTGTTTTGTTTTATTTTTTATTTTTATTTTTTAAATTCAATATATTTTTTAGTTATTTATTTTTTATTTAAAAATGTTTTGTTTGAAAAGATTTTTTTTTATCTAAAAAATGACTTTTTTAATTAAAAAAAAAAAAATTAGAAATTGCTTTTTTATTTTTATTTTGTTAATTAATTTTTTTCTTAAATTATGTTTTTTTTTAATGATTTTTCTTTTTTTCTTTTTATTTTTTTATATTTATAAGTTAATTTTATGTTATTTTTTTTACATTTTTTAAGGTTTTTTTGTCTTCTTTTTATAGTTGATTTTTGGCCATGATTTATTTTTGATTTTTTTAGTTTTATATATATATATATATATTATATGTGTGTGTTTGTGTGTGTGGTGTGTTGTGTGTTGATTGTTGTTGTTGTTGTTGTTATATGAATTTTTTTATTTGTATTATTTTTTATGTTTTTTATTGTTTTTAATTTTTTATAACATTTAAAAAAAATATCTTTGAATTTTTTTTGTGTTTTTTTTTTATTGTTTTATTTTTTCCAATATTTAAAATTTGCTTTCTTTTTATTATTTTTTGTGTTTTTTTCTTTCATCGGTTTTTTCTTTTTAACAATATTAAAAGAAAAAATCTTGTATTATTTTTGTGTGTTTTTTTATTGTTTTTATTTTTTTCAATATCTAAATTTTTGTTTTCTTTTGTATTTTTCATTTTTAATTTTTTTTCCACTGGAAAAATCGTAATCTTTCATTTATGTTTGAAAAATTATATGTTGTAGATACCTTTCTGCATATGCTGCATTGGCCTATTGCCATTTCTATAAGCATTTTCAAAAATGGTGCTCTGTTTTGTCAAAAAAGATGCATAAGTCCTTCATCACCACGCAGGGTGTTCAGTTCAAAAAAAAAAAAAGATTAATGTACAGGTGGGAAAAAAGTCAGACTTTTCACCCTTTTTTCTTCTCAACCTTTCTCCAGCCCCCTTGTGACTCTGTTGAAGTTATAAGTCCTAGTGTTGTTTCAGCCACAGATTGTGGGTTGTCTTTGTCAGAGTTTGATGTATCTGAAATGTGTTGCTGTTTAGATCTGCTCATATCCATATTTTCAGTTGGCCTTGCTAGTTCTGTGGCTATATGTACCTGTGGATTTGTACCTTCAACCTCTAATTCTTTGTTCATCTGATTGGTTTCATTGGGGACTACATATTCCTCTTCTTCCTCCTCCTCATGTTCCGAGGGTGGTGGGGGGATTTGCCACCCCTTTGCCTGTTTTCCGGTTTTCTTCTTTCCGCGGTTATCTTTATTGGCTGCTAGACATGTGCCTTGTAGGTGTCCAATTTGTCGGCATATTCTGCATCTGAATGCAATGTTTTCATAATCTAGAACCTTAGTCCAGCTCCTCTGTCTATGCTTCAGCTGAATTTGGTATGGCAGACCTTTGCTGAGGTCTACTTCCACACATATTCGTGCAAAAGTATAAATTCTTTCCTCTAGTCATTGGGAATCCATATTGATGTAGCACCCAATAGTATTACCAATTCCAGCTAGTACTTGATGACTCCAGAGATGTTGTGGGAGATTGTGTAGACGCACCCAAACTGGCATCTTAGAGACAATCATTGTATTTGCATCAAATTCTAGAAACCATGGTGTAATGAAGAGTCCTGTGGATCCTTAGAACCAGGGTCTTTCCTATATTACTGTGTCTCTGTTCTCTACTGAAAGAAAGTACACAGTGAAGAAACCCTTGGAGTAGAGATGTATTTCACATTGTGTGGTCTAGTTCATGAAGATCTAATGAAATAGATCAACCGGTTTGGGCCAAAAGCAGATGAATCTACTTATTGTTGCTTCTCTTTCATAAATAGCACAGTGGTCATCTGTTTCTAGTATATCTGTGTTGTATTCTGGTATATGATTCAGTTGATCCACAATATATGGCCTTGCATCCATACCTGTATGGTTCGGTGCTACTCCATATGTATTTTTCCCTTGCAGTATGTTTTTAAAGGATATGATGCCTGTTTTTTTCCCCTGTTGTGTTCCTGTGAGTTTTGTTGAACCAATCCCACTTCCTTCACCCCTGAGAGGATTCCTGCTATTGACTATTGCACCCCCTCTTATTACCAAATTGAGAATGACTGTTGATAGGGGTGCAATTTTATAGTCCCATAAATACTTTGTATCGTGAAGAACTCTGCCCCCATGTATCAGATTTTGTGATCTGATGGGGTATGCTAGTTGTTGCATTATAAGTTTCTGCATTTGTTTTACAGAGTCTGTCACTTTCACCCAAATTAATTTCAATTTTCCTCCTAGGGTTTTGACACAACCCTAGAAGCCGTGGGCATCTACATGTGTACCAAATCTTGTTTCCAGCTGCTCCTGGCTTGTCCTATCCAGTGATTTATGATGTGGATTTTCCTATGAGAGATCAAACCCTGAGATGTTGCTACGCATATTTATCTCACTGCCGGTCAGCTTGCCCTTCCTTCTTTCTGCAACATTTTTGCCCCAGGTGCCATATAGGTGGGGTATCGTGGCCTTTGTGGACACCCAAATTTGCGATTTGCATGAATTTTGGTCTTCTATATATTTGAGTTGTATGATATCGGCTCTACAGATAATGCCAACTATCATGACAAGTTTAGTTAGCCCAGATCCATTCCAGATCCGGTTATATGCAGCATTGCCAAAATCTAATGTGTATAAATGGTGTAAGATATGTTTACGCTCCCTTACCTCTGGACTGTTGTCACATATCCTATCTACCACTGTAAGTTGGTCACCGTGGGCCACTTTGCCATGGGTCTATGCCAACGTGTAACCGAAAGCCTATAAAGATGTCAAAACGATGATTTCATATGACCTCCTCATTGCTTCCGGGCATGCTTCCTTGTTTTTGTCATTGCAGTAGTTCTAGAGAGTTGGATCTATCAAATTTGCGACAGATTGAGTGGTGAAAGTCAACTATAGAGCGGCGACAGTTCTCCTTTGTGTTTCAGAAGCTCGATCCACTACACCATGTTCCAGATCTTCAATAGATCTCTCTTCTTCCAGAAGAGGGTAATAATTCCCCAACCACATGTAGCTTTCCTTCCCAATTCGATTGATCTGCTTCAGCTGCATGATGAAGACCTTTTTCTAGTCGATTCCAGCGGCAAAAGGGGAAGGTACAGTTGTAGCGACCATTTTCTGCAAACCCTACCCTGGTGAACCTGTTTCTTTGATTTTAAAGATGATGAATTCTTTCATTTTTAATTCTTTAAACATTTACTTTTTTTTATTTTGGTTTTTATTTTTTATTTTTTTCTATAGGGTTTGTGTCGATGCTCATCTAACAACCTGATCCCATTATCGACAATTTGAGAGTTGATTTTAAAATTTTCGTTATAATGAATTGAGTCTGCCCCCACAATGTCTCAATTTCATGGTTGGTCTTTAAGTTTTCCTTACAACGGGTCAAGTTCACGTACACTGCGTGTCAATTTGATGGTTGATTTATAAATTTTTGTTGCAATGTATCAAGTTGTCTTAGGCTAAGATTTTACAATCGCTATATATTTTGCATTTAAAAAAATAAATTACTCTTGAATGTTCATTTTTAATGTTTTTTGTCATAATTTTTTTTCATAATGTCATGCTTGAAATGTTTCGAAAACTTTAGTGTTTTTGTAGTCATAATCTTTGGTTTTAATTGCATGGTTGAAAAATTGTCAAGATTTTAATGTTTTTCTAAGTCACGATATTTTATCTTTAATGCTATGGTCGAAAACAGTTACAATTTCAAGGTTTTTTAGAGTCAAGATATTTTATCTTTAACATGGATGGAAATAGTTGGAATTATCACGATTCGAGACATGATATTTTATCTTTAACATCATGTCCGAGAATTGTTGGAATTTTATAGTTTTTCAAATTCCGGATATTTTCTCTTTAACTCCATTGCTAAAAAAGGGAAAAATTGTAACCCGATTTTATTTATTTATTTATTTTATTATTATTTTTTTCCAGAATAAACAATTTTTTTAAGGGTGTGTTTTTTTCATCCATTTTTCAATTTTTTTTTTTTTTTTACTTCCATTTAAAAAAATTGTTGAAAATTACTCTAAAAAAGGAAAAAACATCGTTCTGGAATAAATAATTTTCATTTTTTGGTTGTTTTTTCATGTTTTGGGGGTTTTGGGTTCGAGTACCCGTTTTGAGGTAATAGTTCCTGTTTCATCTGTAACTATGTTTATATATATAATTTAAAAGTAAACAAAATTTTAAATTTTAAAAATATTTTATTCCATTCCACTCATAAATATTCCATGCCATTTTCTCATTGAAGTGAGGATATTCCTTGTGCATAAGCTAGCTTGTCAATTTGGGATTGCAAAATCATCTCAAAAAGATTATGTGGTCACCAAATCCACTTCTTATTTTTTATTTTTGTTATCATTTTACCAAGTATCCCCTTGTGATTTCATTTCCTCCGCCTCCTTGTTTTCCTTCATCTTCCTCTTCTTGTTTCACATGGTGTTTTCCTTGCATTTCATTTAGTGTTTTGGGTCCTTGCATTGCTATTTTTCTTATCAAACCCATGTTTTGGTGGGTTTAAGGGTGGTGACTTAGAAATATTTTATTTTTATCATCTAATGGAAGTGAGAATTGAAAATTTGTTCTAGGAATCCTCACTTATTCCTTTTGTATGAGTTGAATTGTAAATTTGGGCTTGCATGTCCTCTACAAAATTTGTAGCGGTGATCAAGACCTCTCCTTAGTAATTTTTTTTTTCCTTTTTACTAATATCTCCCTCATTGTTTCATTTTCTCTACCTCCTTGTTAGATGTAATATTCCCCTTCTTACTTGGGAAGGAATTTTCTATGTGTTTCAGTTAACATTTGTTCTTATTTCCTTATGGCTTGTCTAGGAAAGTTATTTTTTTTGGTAGGTGTGAGGATGGAGGCAACAAAAGTATTGCATGACATTATATAATGGAAATGGAAAGTACAAATTCATTGAAGGTATCCTCACATCCTCCTTGTGTATGGGTAGGCTTACTAATTTTGGCTTGCATGTCCACTCAAAAATATAAAATCATGAGATCATGTTATTGTCACATATCTTTGTATTCCTCTTATTTTTCCACATGGTGTTTTCCTTGAATTTAATTTAGTTCTTTGTCTTTCTTCCTTATTTTTTTATCTTGGAATACCAATTTTTTTCATAGGTGTAAGGATGAGAACTAGTAAATATTCCTTGCCACTCATTTGATGAGAGTGAGAAAGCCCAAATTTGTTCAAGGCCTCCTAAATTATTCTCATGCATAGGATAGATTTCCAAATTGGGCTTACAAGTTTTCCCAAAAAATTTATGTGGTGAGAAATAAGCCACCCTCCTCCCCCCAACCCCTGATCTCCCCACTTCCTCTTAATTGTTAATTCTATTGTCCCTTTACCAATCTATCCCTTTTGTTTTGTTCCCCAACCTCATTGTTTACCTCCATATTTCTTTTTCACATTCAACATGGTGTTTTCCGAATGTTTCATTCAACAATTCATCTTTTTACCATATTGTTTTTTTTTGGAAACCACTTTTTATAGTAGGTGTAACACTGGAAGTAAGAAAATATTTCATTGTTTTCTTATGGAACTGGGGGACCAAAAATTAATCAAAAGTCTCCTAACTTCTTTCTTGTGCATAGGTGAGATTTCCATGTTGGGATTGTAAATATTATAGAATAATTTAAGCGGTTTTGTCATTTGGCTACTTTTTTAACTAGGCACTCTCTTTGTGGCTTCATTATCTACTCTTGATTGTTCTCCTTCATCTTATTCTTCTCATTCTTCATGTAGTTTTCCTTAGGCTTATTTTATTGTTTTGATTTCTTGGGTTATGGATTGTGTCAAGGACTTGAACCTTTTAGTAGTTTTAAGGATGGTTACTAAAATGTATTCAATGTCACTCATGTTACACAAGTGAAAAGTTTTACATTTGTTAAAAGTCTCCTCGCTTTTTTCTTGTGCATGGATAATCTTTGATTTCAAATGATTTAAAATATTAAAGTAGCGACCAAGTCATCTCCACATTTTTCAATTTTGTTGTCTTTCTACAAAATGCTCCTTTGTGGTTTCATTGTCTCTACCTCATGGTTCACCTTTATCTTCATTTTTCTTATTTTACATCATTGTTTTCGTTGTCTTCCATTCAATTCCTATGTTTTTTGTCTTCTAGATTATCTCAATGGTCCCATTTATTTTTTTTATGTTGGTTCAATATTATGGGATTACATAAGATTTAATTTATACATGAGAGAGAATTGAATGAATATCAATGTTTGATGGTTAGATAACATGAAAGTTTCGTACTTCAATGAACACAACATGCTTTATGAACTTGTTTTTTTCGAATGTTCAATTGATTTTAGAAATTAATTGTAATTTTTTTATATTTCTACATATTTTCACTGAAGAAATGTAACAACCATCTTCATCTAGGGTGAATTGTAGTTTACCCATACCCAGATATCACGTGTCATGTTAAATATGTTTTTAATGTGAAATTTGTTGTGTCATTTGTTCTAGAAATTTATAAGCGAGCACTGCAATTCTTATTAATTTCCTTATGTTGATCTCTTCCAGTATATCCCATATCCACGCCATTCATATTATAATACAATGGAGAAATTTAGTTGTTTGTCCACCTTGGAAAAACTATTAGCATTGTATCCTCCACACATCCCCCTTTCGCCCTCCACCAAGGTACTTCATTTAATCCTATATCCCGTGGAGATTACCATCACCCACCCCCACCACATTTCATATTCCATCCATACATTATTTCTTCACTCTTCTCTACACTAATCTGACCTATTATCATACTACAGCTCCCCTCAGTGAACTCACCATTGAACTTAACTAATATTACACATAAAATGGCTGCATCTATGGTTATTGCAACAAAATTCACCCCATTAACCATTGTTGACTCAAAGTAGGTTGGCTAGCTGAGTGCTTCACCACGTAGTTAATCTCTATTCATGGTGAGATCATTCGTAGATGAAATTCTTATCTAGTACAAATGAAATTCATCTTATGGATTTTGATTTTATCACTAATTGATTCTATAACTATTGCACGAAGGGATTGTTGTGAGCCTAGGATCTAAGGGTCTCACGACGTAAAATATCATATGCAGTAAGTTTTTATATTGAATTATATTTGTATTTTTTAATTGTCTTAATTGATAGAATTGTGGAAAAAGAAAATTATATGATTTTTTTTCCTTTCCGTTCTCTAGAAGTACATGCGACTTCCAAATGCAAGATGAATCAAGCTTCCTCCATATCAAAGAGGATGAATATCATGTTGGAGGTGAAATTTCTAGTGGTGAGGATCAACAATTAACCCATTATTTATCTCAACCATAATGTACCATTCTATGTTTGAGGTTCCATTTTTCATAAAAGGCACAAGTTGTCATTATTTCATGGAGCTTCCCTTGTGGTGATCTAGAATTATGCATAAACACATCAGAATATAGATATAAACATAAACATAGAGATGCAATATATATAAATCTCCATTTCACTAATATCAAAGAACTGAAAGATCGTTATAAGCATAATGGAAATAAACTAGCTTAGGTGATGGTAGCTTATCTTTGAGAAGAGATGTGGTGGCTACATGCCTTTGAACAATGTTACTATGAGTCTCAAGGGCATTTTTGTTATTGAACAATAATGCAAAACCCTAAAAAACCAAAACCATAACCCCAAGAGATGAAATGACAAGATTTTGTGGGCCTCGTTGGGGTTAGTTGGGTAGCCAACTTCCTGGGGTCGTAACTTAGTCATATGATATCTATTTTGCAGGTATGATACCTCTTTAGAAATATCTCTCCGAGTACTACAAGATTTGCATAAACATGAAGTTGTTGTGGATTAGAACCTTAAAAGCTAGTAAAAATAGTAAATGCTGCTGTAAAACTGACTGAGGTATAGGTGGAATTATCAGGTGGCCACAAATATACACTTGGATTAGTCCTCCCCGCTTAGGAAGTAATGGTTCCCATTGTGTACAGAGCCTCCATGAGGTGACGGAATTTATCTTGAACCTGGTCCCTGGTGAACCACTTGCCCTGGTGAAGGAGTTGGCTTGCTTTGACAAATGGATATAGCTCGATCCTCTTCTAGCGAGTGTTCTTGATTATTGTGTCCATGATCGTGTTAGTTGTGGCCTATTCAATGCAACTCAGGTTGAGCTCTGTTGGTGTTAGCTGCTTAGCAACGCCATTTGTGTCCAATAATGGGGCAAATTATGGTTGAAGTTGGTCCACATTAAATATTGGGTGCATGCTAAGGAATAGCAGAATGTTGAGCTCGAAGGCATTGTTCCCTACAAATTTGGTGATGGTGTACGGCCCATATTAGAGTGGGAGAAGCTTATGGTGGGGCCCAACGAGGTGCTCCTTCTGCAAATGTAACCAAAATTTATTGCCCACCTGAAAGTTGGAACTTGTGTGGAACACAATGTCGATCATGACGTTGATTGTAATTAACATTGGATATGTACAATATTTCATGGACCTACTGACGGATGTGCTAAATGCACTTAATGAAGTTTTTAGCCCTATCATCTTTGGACTGGATATGAGTTGAATATGCCTAAGTAGCTGGAAATGATATGGCCAAATCAATGGGAAATAGTGGCTGGAATCCTATTCCCACCTAAAAGGGGTTGTGGCCAGTTGAGATATGGAGAGATTTGTTGTAGATGTGTTGGACATAGGGGAGGATTTCATCCCATGTGTTTGGATGTTTCAAGTTGTACATGCATAAAATGTTCACGATCATCCTATTGATGGCCTCTGTTTGTCCATCAGTTTGGGGATGGAAGGTTGTGGACTTAGTGAGCTTGGTATCCAACATCAACCAGAGGCTTGACCAAAATGTACTCAGGAACCTGTTATCCCAATATGAGATAATGCACTATGGGATCCCAAAGTGTACCCAAACTCATTCAAAGAAGAGCTTAGAAGTGACTTATGTTGTGATACTCTTCTTGCCTTCCGCCAGGATGACCATCTTAGAGAATTTGTTGACGACCACGAAAATGTAGTTGTTTCCATGCTCAGTAGATGGAAGGCCCGACATGTAATCCATGGAGATAGATCCCCAAGGCCAACTAGGAGTAGGCATAGGAGTATATAAGCCTTGATTCTGTTTCATCAGTTTGGAAATGGTGCAGGAAATGCAGGATCTAATGTACTTCCCAACATCTCATTGAAGGTTCGACCAATAAAAATAATTCTACGACACTACCACTATCTTTTCTACTCTTAAATATGGAGCGAACCAACTATAGTACGCCTTCGAAATCATATTGGCATGTTCACTTGAAGGAACATAGAGGTGTCCCAGGTAGCAAAACATTGCGCCCTGGAGGTGAAAATTTGGAACTTGCTTGCTATCTACGAGCATCCTGTATGTGTTGCTAAATTCTAGATCACTCTTGTCGATACGATGCCACCCTGAAGATTCGCGTCCACAAGAGTCAATCATAGTGGTCAGTGCCATAACCAGTGGTCGGTTGAGACTATATGAAACATTATTGGTCTTTCCCTTATTGTACTTGATGTTCAAATGGAATTGTTGTATATATGTGCACCATTTATGATGGTGATCATTTTGCAACTTTCCTTGTGTCTGTATGAACTGGAGGGGTCAGTGGTCTATGTGCATGACCATTTCCTTCCCCATAATGTAATGTTTCCATTATCGGTGGGCTTGCAAAATAGAATACATATATTTATCATAGGTGGGATACTTTTGGATTGTGTCTAAAAGTGTATCACTGTGTTATGCCATCGAATGCCCCTGCTGAGTAAGAACTTCCATGGTTTCATAGTCAAAGGCATCTGTCTCAATAGAAAATGGTTGTTGTAGGTTTTCTAATGTGAGCACTTGAGCAGAGTAGAGGCAATGTTTCAAGTTGGAAAATGCCTTCTGTTGGGATTTGGACCCGAAGGAATTTTTTTTCGTTCCACCCTTGGTGACTTGACTCAAAGACCAAGTAATATGAGAGAAAACCAACACGAACTTGTGGTAGAAATTGGTAAAAACTAGAAATTTGCATAGCACTGTTAGAGTGGTTTGGGCTGACCAATCTCGAATAATTTATACCTTGGCTGGGTCCACATGCAAACCCCTCTCATCAATAATGTACCCCATATATTGAACTTTGGTCATACCAAAAGTGCACTTCTCTAAATTGGCACACAAGTTGTATTGTCACAGGGTTTGGAGGAACTACCAAATATGTTGTAGGTGCTCTTCCCATCTTTGGATGAAGATCAGGATGTCGTCAATATACACTACCATGAATGAGTTGGTGAAGGGCTACAAAATGTTTCACATCACCCTCATGAAGGTTGCAGGGGCATTTGTCAAACCAAAATGCATGATGAACCATTCGAAAAGGCTCTCCTTGGATTTGTAGGTTTTAACCCTGTACAGAAATTATGTGCATACGAATTCTAAAACACAAAAAATAAACAATGCGACAGCATAACACATAAAACACATATACACAGAGATTTTCCCCTGGATCCCAAAACCGGGGCTACCATCTTGATTTTTAATTATATTCTTTTCAATGTTACAATACATATTTATACATGCCGAAGCATCCAATACCATGGACCGAAAACCATCGTGTACAAAACCATGTGCAAAAAATAACGCACAAAACCATAGGTAGGTCCGCCCAACCTAATATATGGTCCAAAAACAAAATTTTTCGTGGCACTGCCCCAAACCCCATAGAGTGGGGTTACTTGCAGCTCCCAAACCCCCTGTGACTCCCCCGACTATGCAAGTGGCACAACGAACGAGGGGCTTTTCCCCCCTTCTAACCCCCTGGCTAACTACATGGGCTAATCATGGAAAGAATATAACACAACCCAACATTCTCTCACTTGTTGTTTTCTTTCCATAGGGGGCTACAAGAGAGCTTATTCATTTATCCAGCCCTGCAATGCCCATTGTTTCTCTACACCAAGAGAACTTCTCAGAGCTCACAAATTTTGTCAATGCATATGCAGTATTCTTCAAAGTGTCCACGTTTACTAGCAACACCTCTTTTTCTTCTATCATATCCCTCACAAAGTGATACTGAACATCAATGTGCTTTGTATTTGAATGATATGTAGGGTTCTTTGCCAAGAAAATTGCACTTTGGTTGTCATAGTCTATCCTTATAGCTCCCTGTACTAACGCCATACTTGAACACAATCTATGCAACCAAACTACTTCCTTGCTTGCATGAGTAGTTGTCGGATATTCTGCCTCTGTAGTTGATAGTGCCACTACAGATTGTTTCTTTCTCATCCAACTGACTGCACCTCCAAATAGGTTAAACACATACCCACTTGTAGATATTATCTGATCCAGATCTCCAGCCAAGTCTACATCAACAAAGCCACGAATATCCAACACTCCGTCCAATCCTGGTCTTCCTTGGTAGCACAAACCATAATCACTAGTGCCACATAAATACCTAAAAAACCGCTTCACTGTTGTCCAGTGCTCCTTCCCTGGTTTTGACATAAACCTGCTCAATACTTCCACTACATGTGCAATATCTGGTCTAGTATAGACCATCGCATACATCAGGCTACTGACTGCACTTGCATATGGAACACAGGACATGTCCTCTTCCTCTTCTTGTGTCTTGGGACACTGTTCAGTAGATAACTTTACACCTACAGGAATAGGAACCTTCACCGGTTTACTATCTTACATATTAAACCTCTACAATATTGTCTCGACATACTTCCTCTGATTTAACCATAGCTTCCTCTTTTTCCGATCTCTTTTAATTTCCATGCCAAAAATATAGTTTGTAGCACCAAGATCTTTCATGCTGAATTTGGAGGACAAATTGGTCTTCAATTCCTGGATAATTTCTTTATCATTTCCAACCAGCAACATATCATCCACATACAAGACCAAATAAATAACACGGTCACCAATTAATTTAAAATACACATTGTGATCTACTTTGCTTCTGGTGAAGCCAAGTCCCCATATAAATGTATCAAATTTTTGATACCACATCCTTGGTGACTGTTTTAACCCATACAGAGACTTCTTTAACTTGCATACCAGTTCTTTCTTACCCTTCACCGCAAAGCCTTCAGGTTGCTTCATGTAGATTTCCTCTTCCAAATCCCCGTGAAGAAATGTTGTCTTCACATCCATCTATTCTACCTCAAAATCAAAAGCACCAACAACAGATAAAAGTAATCTATAGAAGTTACCTTGGCAACAGGAGAAAAAATATCACCAAAATCAATTCCCGGCACCTGGGAATAACCTTTTGCTACCAACCGAGCTTTGTATTTCTCAACCTTCCCTTCTGCATTTGTCTTCTTCTTGAACACCCATTTGCTGCCAATGGGTTTCCTTCCAGCCGGCAACTCCACCAGATCCCAAGCCTCATTTTTGTGCCAAGATGTCATTTCATCAACCATGGCCTCTTTCCAGAGTTTTCCATCCTCAGAATCCACTGCTTCCTTCACAGTTCTGGGATCATCATCAGTAACATACAAAGCAAAGTTTGAACAGAAAGCAGATGGATTATACCTTTC
>APFE030265748.1:0-10582 GCA_000404065.3 Pinus taeda | reverse complement strand
CAATAAAGATGCACTTTTCAGATTTACTATCCAACTTGGTTCGTTTCTCCTTTGGAACATGTACATATGCATCACATCCAAATACCCTAAGATGTGAAAGAGAGGGTTTCTTACGAGTCCATACTTCTTGTGGAGTCCTATCCTCCAACGCTGATGAAGGTGACCTGTTGACCAAATAACATGCAATATCCACCGCCTCTGC
Organism: Pinus taeda; assembly: GCA_000404065.3. Lineage (NCBI taxonomy): Eukaryota > Viridiplantae > Streptophyta > Pinopsida > Pinales > Pinaceae > Pinus > Pinus taeda. The sequence continues at coordinate 10,380 of APFE030265748.1, read as the reverse complement.
CCAGAATTCCTGTCCTAACCCGACACCACTGAGCATGCTTCTTTCCCTTTCCATCAATGTCTTGTTCATTCTTTCTACGACTCCATTTTGCTAAGGTGTACATGGAGTAGTCTTCTGTCGTGCTATACCACACTTCTTACAAAATTCTTCAAATTCGTTGCTGCAGAATTCTCCACCATTATCTGTCCTTAGTACCTTTATCTTCTTCTCTGTCTCATTTTCCACTAGAGCCTTAAATTCTTTAAACCTGTCAAAGACTTCAGATTTCTTCTTAAGGAAATATATCCATGTATTCCTTGAGAAGTCATCTATAAATGATACATAGTACATAGAATTACCCAGTGATGTAACCTTCACAGGTCCAAACACATCATTGTGCACATGTTCTAATATCTGTTTCGCCCTTTTACCACCAGAGGGGAAAGTCACCTGATTCTGCTTCCCATATACACAATTTTCACAAAAATCAAAATCCAAAGAGCTGTTACTCATACCTTCTACCATACCTTTACCATGAAGCATTCAAAGGCCCTTCTCTCCAATATGTCCAAGCCTTTGATTCCACAACATGGTCTTCTCTCTAGAGACCATTAGATTTTCTGCTCCACTTTCAAGAACCACAGAACTGTTGCACCCATCAATAACAGTGCTACCTTGCAGCTTGTACAAAGTTCACATCTAAACTCCTCGCATCAATACCAGTTCTCCCTGAACCATCTTGCAGGTTTCCTTCTTGAACACTATTTTTACACCTGCATCATCCAACTTACTTACAAAAATCAGATTTCTCGCTAATGCAGGAATATGCAGAACACCCTGAAGTGTTCTAACCCTTCCACCTTGCAACTTCAACTTTACTTTTCCACAACCAACGATTCTAGCCTTCTTGTCATCCCCCAAGAAGACATCACCACCATCATATTTCTCATACTCGTAGAACCACTCTCTATGGGGAGTGAAGTGAAAGGATGCACCTGAGTCAATCAACCATGCTACATGATCTACATGTGTACTTGAAGAAGCCAAGTACACATCCCCACCTTCATCTGAGGTGGTTTTCGCCTCTGCAGAAGGAGCAACATCAGATCCCTTTCCTTTGTTAGGAGCATTAGATTTATAATCCTTTTTGTAGTGCCCTTCCTTTTTGCATTTCCAGCACACCACCTTTACAGATTTTCCTAGAGATTTAGATCTTCCTCTAGATTTAGATCTCCCACTCGATGACTTATTTTTGTTTCTATTCTGGGACTGTCCTCGTACAGACAAGGCATCACCATTCTAATTCTCCATATTTTTTTCATCTCATCTCTTCCATCAGCAAGGATGAGACTATTTCACCAAACTGCAAGGCAGTTGCATTGCTACCTATCACAATAACTAGACTATCCCACGAATCTGGTAGAGAACAGAACAAACTGATGCACTTATCTTCATATGAAATTTTAATATCAACAGATAATAACTGACTTACCACAGTATTAAATGTGTTCAGATGCTCTATCACCAAATCTCCATCTTTCATCCTCAGGTTATACAGCTTTTTCCGTAGGAACGGTTTAATTACTATAGACTTAGATTGGTACAAAGTCCCTAACTTGTCCCAAAAAGCCTTCTCTGTAGCTTCCCCTGATATTCAGTAATACTGAATCTGAGACACACAATTGTATTGTGCTCTTAGCCTTATAATACAAATTCTTCCATTCTTCATCGGACACTCCCGTTAGTTTAGTACCTGGATTTACTGCGACCTACTGATCTTTATCCACCAACAAATCCTCCATCTTGAGTTTCCATAACTCAAAACTCTGACCATTAAATTTCTTGATCTTTATCTTTCCACTGCTCGCCATCTTCTTTCACCATTGGAATCGATCCCACAAATCTCCCACTGAGTAGGGTCTACCATAGGCCCAGCGAAACCCCTCAGCAACAAAGGCGTCCCCTTGAAGCCAAAACAACTTTGATACCAAATGTAGGTTTTAACCCCGAACAGAAATTACCTGCATTGAATTCTAAAACACAAAAAATTAACAATGCGAGAGCATAACACATAAAACACATATACACAGAGATTTTCCCCTGGATCCCAAAATCGGGACTACCAACTTGATTTTTTATTATATTCCTTTCTGTTACAATACATGTTTATACATGCCGAAGCATCCAATACCATGGACTGAAAACCATCGCATCCAAAACCATGTACCTAAAATCATCTCGTCCAAAACCATGTGCAAAAAATCATGCACAAAACCATAGGTAGGTCTGCCCAACCTAATATAGGGTCCAAAAACAAAATTTTATGGGGCGCTGCCCCGGACCCCATAGAGTGGGGTTACCTACACCCCCAAACCCCCTGTGACTCTTCCACTCACAGATTTGGCTAAAAGGTTATTTGTTGTAGTTCATTGTTAACAACAAAAGCCAAAATAACCTCATTTCAATAGAGATCATGAAGTAATTGGGCCTACCAACTACACCACACCCGCAGTGGTACACCATTAGGTGGCTTCACTAAGGACGAGATCTTCGCATCAACCAGTAGTGCCACCTTCCCTACAACATCAAGCCCTTCATAGATTAGGTATTTTGTGATGTTTCTCCTCTTTAATTCTATGATGTATTATTAGTCAACCATACTTTTGGAAGTGTCATGTTTTGTATGATTCTAAGCCTCACATTGTTACTATTTCTTTGGGAAATAAGTTATACAGGATACCAGAGGTAGTACTGCCTACTTCCATCTCTTTGATCTCTGTGAAGAAATGAAGTAAGATCATTTCCTAGACCTGGAAATTTGTTTTCCACTCACAGATTTTCTTCCCTTTGTCATTCCCCTTGTTGGGTTCTAATTGAAAATCAGAACATGCATCTGATTCTGAAGCCATTAACTTGGCCACTAGTGACTTCTTGGCTCGACACTCACTTGTGTTGTGAGCAGGGCTCTTATGGAACTCACACCAATTCCTTGTGTCCTTATTTAACTTCATGGTTTTATTATTTTCTTACAAATTTTATGGGTTGTGCTCGGTTACCCCGCCTTGGCTTTGTTCTTTTCTTTTGTGGTTTGGGGGTGCCTTTCCCTTGCTTCAGATTCATAGATCCAAAGTCTCACTTCTTCTGTTTAAATTTATTCTCGATCTTTACAGTGCATCGATAGGCAATGCCAAGAGAGGAAATGTCCAAGAACTCCATCTCGTCCTGGACATACTTATGTAGATAGTATCTATACTTGAGTACCAAATGTCGCTCAGAATCCTTGATACCCAACATCATGTGAAGGGTATTAAAAATATTTATGAACTTCAGCATATCTTGGTCCCTTACCTGTAGTATCGTGGTCCCCATTATGTATTTATCTTCATAACTTCTAACAGGGTAATATTGTTCCTTGATGGCATCTCAGAAAGAATTCCAAGTCGGTGCGGTTGAAGCCAGTGAGGGTTCCCTCTCATCCTTCTATTCACATTAGGTTTTCCTCTAGTCCTAGACATGGGGGGCGACTTTGAGGACTACAAACCTAATCTTTTCCTGAATGGAAAAGTCATGAATCAAAACATATCCTTCCAACAGATTTAACCATCTATCTATGGTGTCTACATCTATCTGGACTTCAAATATGGGAATGTAAAAGTTGACTTGTATGTTAAAGGGAGTGGAGCTTCTAGAGTGGTTGTTGGATGAACATGCATCACCTATGGGTAACCACCAAAGAATCTGGGCAAAGTTATCCATCATCACATTCCTTTGTCACTCGAGGGCTTCCTCAAGCAATATTTTAAAAGGATATCCTGCTCCCTCATCTTTATTTTCTTCCTCCATGGGATTCTGTTGGGGTTTATGAGGTTGGTCTTGCAAAGGCTCAACCAGTTCGATCCCTAACTCCTTCTACCCTAACCTTATCAGGGACATGAAAAGAAAAACAGAAAAATAATATACTGCTCTGACACCACTAATCCATACTTATGTAGGAACACAATAAAATCTATATATATAATATATAATATATATATAATATATATATATATAAACATAAATATAGAGATTCATCATAGCTAAATATCCATTTCATTAATATCAAAGAGTTGAAATATGCTTACAAGTAGAATGGAAATAAACTATATCAGGAGATGGTAGCATATCTCTGAGAAGATATGTGGCAGCTATGTGCCTCTGAACTGTGTTACAATGATGCTCAAGGGCCTTTTTATTATTGAACAACAAATGAAAACCATAAACAACCAAAACCCTAACCAGAGGAGATGAAACGGCAAGCGTTTGTGGGCCCCATTGGGGTTATTTTGGCAACCAACTTCCCAAGGTCGTAACTTGGTCACATGATCTTTGTTTGGCACGTACAATACCTTGTTGGAAAGATCTATCTGAGTCATTAACATGAAATATTAATAATAGCAATTCAAAACATATTAGCATGAAATATATATGTTGGGGCGAATCATTAAATTTTTTTAATTCTTTTTCTAATAATATAAAAAATCATTATTGTGAAAAAAATTAACAATTAATAAATTTTGTCAATTTAATTAATTTATCAAATTTCAACTCTGTAATGTAAATATTTTTAATAATAATACTAATAGTAACCACACATGCTATCTTTGACTTTTAACCACGATGAGAATAATTAGAAAATAAATTTATTTGCAAATGTTATTTTTTTTTAAAAGATGGTTTGAGAATATATATATATATATATATATATATATTATATATATATATATTATATATATATATATATATAGTTTCCGCGGTAATGTCAGTTTCAGATGACTGGCATGCCTAAGTTTTAGCTTGAGCCATGGGCTAAACTAATCCTTAGCATGGTTGGTTTTTTGCTTATTATTTTATACTATGTTAATTATTTTATTTACTTAATTTTATTTTAAACATATATTACTAATAAATTTTGTTAGGCATGTTATTGCTCTCGTCAAATTATGATGATAATAAATTAAATATATAATGTTATTATTAGTCTTGCCTTGCTAGGGTCTATGGCATTCACCTAGCAGTCAAAGTGCATTGAATCTGTATTATTTCGTCGAGTTTTTGCAATTTTGACCGAAGTTTTTGGAAAATGCTGAATATTTCTATTTTGCTAGAAATAAAAAAATAATTTTCTAATTTCTAGAAATCTTATTTGTAATTTTCCATTGGCTGAGCAATCATTGATGCAAAATAATTCCCTGGTGGAGGGTGATTTATTTTTGGTATTTTTCAGTGGCTTAAAAATCATTTTAAAATCCAAAAAAGCTATTTTTTTGAGTGGCTAGTCCATCAATGAGTGCTCTGACACTGACATTGATAGAATGCTTTGAGTAGGTCCCCCAAGGGGGGCATTGTTCAATTAGTTCTCTAATACCCTAACATCGGTTGCATAGAGTTGTGAGTCTAAAAAATGAAGGATGTGTGGAGGATGAGGTATGTGTAGGAGAACAAGGGTCCAAAGGTGACTTATTATTTTCCATTTAGAACTTTTACAGATTTGGCTATGCGGGAGAGCACTTGCATAGAGCTATGAATATGTGTGGAATGAAGGATGGGTGAAAGATAGGGCATGTGTGTAGGAGGGGACTTTATTAGTTTTTTCCTCGCTAGGGACTATAGAATTCACCTCACAGTCAAAGTGCATTAAATATGTATTATTTCACTAATTTTTCATGAATTAAACCTAAGTTTTTATAAATTGATATATATTTCTACGTTTTTGAAATGTAAAGGCATAATGGAATGCTCTGACATTCACAGTGAAAAAATGCTCTAGTTTCTTTGGTTAGTGCTCTGACACGTATAAATTACTGACCCAAGTACTAACCCAATTGACCAAGAAAGTGCTTCACTCATTTGATTTCTTAAATGACATGCAAATAATGGAGTGCCACATAGGATGAGATTTCATTGTGCAAAGTTTTGTCCGCACTCTACATAACATTTAATCAATTAATTAGTTTGTTGGCTAATTTTGTGTTGTGTAAAGAGCTTTGTGTGGAGAGTGTTGTGCAAAATCATTTCACTATGGAGAGAGATTTCACTATGCAAAGAAATTTCATTGTGTGGGGGGTTTTGTGCAAGTACACAACTTTTAATCATTTAATTAGTGGTAGATGTTTGTGTGGGGAATCATTTAATTAGTGGTAGATGTTTGTGCGGAGAGCTTTAATTGTGTAGAGAGATTTCATTGTGTAGGGTACACAACCTTTAATCAATTAATTAGTGGTAGATATTTGTGAGGAGAGATTTCATTGTTTGGAGAGATTTCATAAAGAAAATTGTAAATAGTTTTTTAATTGTCAACAAAAAAAACATCAAGAATCATCAACATTAAACCCTCCAATTATTAGGTTTATGTGTATCTATGCGTATATATTTCATTGTGCAGAGAGTTTTGTGTAAAGAGCTTTCATTGTGTGGAAAGTTCTCTACAATCCACACAATATTTAATCAAATAATTGGCAATGGAGGAAGGGACATTGTACAACGAGTATTGTGTAGAGAGATTTCATTGTGTGGAAATCTTTCCATGTCCAAAGTACACAAACTATAATCAATTAATTATTGGTAGATCTTTGTGTGGAAATATTTCATTATGCAGAGAGTTTTGTGCAGAGATACTTTATAGACAAAAGTGTAGATAGTTTTTTAATCGTCAACAAAAAATATCAAGAACCATCAACATTAAACGCTCTAATTATTTGTTTTATGTGGATTTGTGTGGAAATATTTCATTGTGTAGAAATTTATTTGCAGAATGAAGGGTGTGCATAGAATGAGGTATGTGCAGGAGAATGGGGGTGTAGTAATGAATTTATTCCATAGAGAAGGAATTAATTTTAAGCTCTTTTCCATTTAAAACTTTTACAAATCTAGCTATGTGTAAGAGTAGTGGCATAAGCTATGAATATGTGTAGAATGAAGGATGTGTGGAGGAAGGGGTATGTGTGGGAGAACTTTATTCTGTAGCTGTGAAATTAATCCATTATGTAATAGGAATAAATAGAAAGAGTTGTTTGTAATCTTGAAATAAAGAATATTTTGTGGATTAATTACTTATTATTATTACGAAATATTAGATTAAGCGTCTTTTTAATGTGTGTGAATAAGTAGTGTTGTGCGGGAGAATGGATGTGTGGAACAAAGACATGGAACATTGATACATTGTGAAACTATTTGGTTTCATATATGCATTGGTACATTGAATGAAGATGTGCGTACATGCGTAGTTGGTGAATTAAATGCTGAAAGGACTAATATTTATATGCAACTATGTTTTCTATTAATTAGAAGACAAACATCGGGATGATAAAAATTCTATATGGAATGTTTATCTCTGTAACATGTCTTAGCCGCAAAATAGTATCAGGTGGTGATTTCTAGGGAAATAAGTATGAAAGCATTTGGAATGGCTAGTATAGTGAGGGAAAAACATTATTTGTAGTGATATAAATAACTCATTTGATCTTGAATACTTTTGTCGAATAATAGAATGTGTAACGTTTTCTCTTTGTAAAATATTTATGAATACTGTGTGCATTTGTGATAAGCATATTTTTAATGCATGTGAACAGTTAGTGTTGTGTGGGAGAACAAGTGTGTGGATCAAGAAACAAAAACTTTAATTCTTAGTGTAGTAGAAACTTTCATTCACAATGTTGCAATCTTGCACATGAATTTCCCATCAACAAATTTCTTTCAGACGGCTGTTCTAGATTCTTATGTTTTTGAATTAAATACTAATTATTTAATATTTAATTAAGTTCCTTTTTAGTGCGTGTGAAGGACATTAATGTTACTGAACCAGTAGTAATGTAATTTTGTAAGTTATAGTATCATCGAGCAGAACAATAGTATAATACTTGCTGAGGAGGACTGATATTTAGTGGTATTGACATTTTCTATTAATTAGATGAGAAACATTGGGACGATAAAAAAGATTTGGATGCTAACTTGATCTCCCATAAAGAGATTTCATGACAAGTGTCAGTACATAAAAATAATATAAATAAATAAAATAAATAAATATAAATAAAAATAAATAAAATAAATAAAATAAAAAATAAAATAAAATAAATAAAAATAAATAAATAAATAAATAAATTAAATGGTGATATCTAGGGAAACAATTCAGGAAACATTTGAAATCATCAGTGGAGAAAAGAAAGAAGATATTTTCTCATATTGATAGGAGTTTTTTGTAATAGAATATATATTTGAAATAATGAAGAGTGTAATGTTTTCTCTTTGCAAATTGCATTTAAAAGATAGGAATATTGTGTGAGATTTTGTTGCCTTACATAAACTGCTATCTCTAAAGCTGAGGTCACATAAAATCACATTGTCAGCTTCAATAGTGTCTAAATGGCATCTCTGATTATCGTTTGCAAAAGTACAAAATTTTGAATATGCATTGAACATAAAACTAGCGTAAACTATTAATTCACGGTTTGTAGCAGTATCGTTGAAATATAGAAGCTCTACAATCCTAGCAGCTTTTAAATGGATTCACCTTGCACAATTTTCTATTCGCATTTATTATTGATTGAGTCGGTTGTCATGATCACACGTAGTTCATATTTTTTTTATATGGTAAATTTTTGTTTCTTATGACACATATAAAAATGAAATTAAAGGTGTAGAAACGTTAAAAATAAATGAATACATGGTGATTAGCTTTTATATATTCAATTGTTAATTATTGAGCATGATGTGTGGAATAGTTTTTCCACCGGTAATAGTAACACTTGTAGGAGAATGGGTGTGCAGGGCAAGGAACATAAATTGCTTTGGTGCAATATTTCATATGTACGTATGCATTCAATATTATTCATAGCAAGAAGATCTTATTACAAGTTAATATTTTAAGACTGAAAACATTAGATTCTTTAACAAATATGTAAACATAATACTGATAGGAATATTGATATGTGGATCTTGTAATGTAAGCTTTCATTGTGCTAGAGAAGCTTGTCTCTATTTCAGTTTGAAGTTCTTTGTGTGGAGATGTGAAACACAAGTCGTAAAGGCCCTTCCACACATAATCCTTTTTGCACAATAATTATTTCTGCAAAAAATTTCCCTCTACACCGTACTAATTTCCTATTGAAAATACATTAAATTGAAAATTGCTTTCCATGTAGATGAAACAAGAGAACCACACGGTGTATCAACATTTCCCCATCTTGTTCCACACATTCATTCTCCCATATAATACCTCCCACATAATACCACTTGTTCACACACATTAAAAATAAACTTAATCTAATATTGTATAATAATAATAAGTATTTAATCCACAAAAGATTAGTTATTTCTAGTTTATAATTTTCTCTCTCTAGTTGTGCCTATTACATTACAAATTAAAGTTTCTTTTCCTAGTTATTGAATTAATTTTCATCTATGAAATAAAGTTCCCTTTATACTCTGTTCTCCCACACATGTCTCTTCCTTTGCACATGCTTCATTCCACAGATATTCATAGCTCTATGCAAGTTCTCTTCTGCACAACTAAAACTTTATAATGTCTCTACACAATAAAGTTCCCTTTGCACTCCTGTACTCCCACACATGTTTGTTCCTCCACACAACTTGCATTCTGCACTTGTTCCCAAAATCAATGAACTTGAAGGCATTGAACATAAAGCTACCAACATGAACTATTAATTTGAAGGGATGCAATGAACATAAAGCTACTAGGATAAACTATTAATTTGTGGTTGGTGGCATTAGTATGAGAATAATTTAGTGTATCGGGGTCCATGCATGAAGCTAGGTTACACTTTTTGGAAAGCGAGGGTGTGTTGTGGGTGAAAAAAATGGCTCAATCAGGAATTTTTAAGTGCTTGATCGAGCAATATTTGGGCCTTTAATTGATTTGTTTAGGGGCTTAAAGATTACTCGATCAAGGATTAAAACAAACCCTCGATCGAGCTCCTGTGTAATCAAGGGTTATTTAGGAGCTCGATCGAGCTAAGTGGCTCGATCAAGCTACGGGTTGATCTACCCTTAAAGCTCGATAGCTTCATGCATAAATGTTGTAATATATTTCATTTATATCTAAATATATGGATACATGCAAATTTTTAATTTTCGCATCATTAAGAATATTAATAATGATATGCAGACAAATCGTAAGTATTTGATGGTTTAATTAAAAAAAACCAAATTTAATTACTATTTACATTTTAATAGATAATTAATAATGACATGGATTAATTTCCAATTACATTATCTCATTTCTAGCGTTTTGGTGTATAGGTTTGAAAAATAATTCTATCTCACTTTGCAATTGAAATTGTAAAATTCTTATATTTATAATTTGGCAATTTGAAATTTAGTTTTTAATATAATTTAAATTTTCAATGC
>APFE030265743.1:0-11030 GCA_000404065.3 Pinus taeda | reverse complement strand
AATATGTTTCCCATCAATCTAGATGTTGTGGACCCATGATGAGGGTTAAGTGTAAATGCATGGTGTACATGCATGTATAGTTTGTTTATGATAATGTTCATATGGTTCATTACGTAAATTACTTTGGGAAAGAATGATAAAAGAGAAATTTAACATGCCAAACAGTTGCAGATAGTTTTGAAAGGCTAGAATGCCTTGGGTTGATGACAGTTACCTGCTCGGAGGGGTTGATGGTACTTGTCTGCCCGGATTGTGAAAGGCTGGAATGCCTTGGGTTGATGACAGTTACTTGCCCGGAGGGGTTGATGGTACTTGTCTGCCTAGATATGGGTTGATGGCAGTTACCTGCACGGAGGGGTTGATGGTACTTGTCTGCCCAGATATGGGTTGATGGCAGTTACCTGCCCGGAGGGGTTGATGGTACTTGTCTGCCCGGATTTCCTCTCCCTAGAATTCTTGAGCTGGTTGGCCAGTGGAATTCCATGTTAGACCTGGTAAGGCCTCTATCAAAGAAACTGTCTGCATGTGGAAATGACTCGATTTGGTTGTGGAAACTAGTTCCCATGGGTTGGGAATTCTTTAGTCTATTGTGATTCTCATAGCTAAAGGAATTAACTAATCGGCTATATGTTGTGTTAAAAATGAATTTTACATATAGTTGTGTGAAATATGTTATACACATTTAACCGGAAATGAGCTTAGTGCTCAATAAGGCGTTATTGGAAATTTTAATTCCTTTGTTGTATTATTAATCTTGTGAATGTCTTGGTAGGGGCTAAGAAAATTTTTGCTTGATGCAGTAATTGACTGTTTTGATGATTAGAGAGCTAGGCGCTATTTTGGTAGCTTTAGGGGTACATTGTGGACGTCTTTAGTGAGAATCATTTTAGTATGCTTGTGGAGCAGTGATGAGCTCTTTAAGGTACTTGTAAAAGTACTGTGATTTAAAAGTCATCTAACATTGCACAATAGATTGATAGTTAAAAGTATTTCATTTGACTCGAAATATTATGACTAATGCGATTGAATTTGTTAGTCATACATAACAGGAATTACTTACCATGGAGGGTTGATGGGTTGTCCAACCACTATTAAAATGCTTACGTGAAAGCACTCATGATTTTCAAGAATAGATGGTAAGTAATGGTAAGTTGACATAGAGAATTGTTTACTATGAATTTGAATACGGGTCAAGCAATGGAAATCAGAACTTGCATATTTTTGCAATTATCAATGCTTATAACTATTGATCTTTCTTATGTTATAACATTACTATTTTGTTTATTGTCATTTCTTGGAATGAAATATCTGATAAAGAGCAAGGATCACTTTTTGTGCGGTTTTGATGTTCATATCATGAGTAAGATCTAAGGTTCCACCGAGAGATGAACACCGAGGACGGTGTTCTTGTTAAGGGGGGGAGTATGTAATATCCCTATCATAAATAACCATAACCCTGCGTAAAAGTAATTCAAGATTACGAATTAGTTATTAACTGATTCTTGGCTGTTGTGGAACTGAACGAGAATCAAGGAAACGAGGGAAGGCACGGAGCATATGTGGAGAAAGGTAGGAGCGGAAGCGATGACTATTCCGGGAGAAATTATCAAGAACTCAGTTGTTGAACAAAGAAGTGGGGAATGAAGTCTTGCTGCCTTCCAAAGCTCTTCTGATCTAGTAATGGCATTACGGACTGTCAAGAAAGATGCCTATGATGTTGCTGGGAGCTTAACCTCCCTTCTATCCTCCCTTCACCTCGCTCTGTCTCAGGTTTCCGGCAGCTCTATAAATGACATGAGGTTCTACACTGATGTTGCAGGCCAAGTGCAAGAATTCGCACCTGATGCAACACATGGGAAGTTTATCGGTTCAACTATTGTCTCCTAACGGTGGTCAGCGAGAAGAGATATCTTGTCTTCAATATTTTCCACTGGTTAGAAGGGACACTATTGGGTGTAAGTAGAGGGGTACGTATGGTGAGCCGAGAAGCATGCTCCATTATTTACACTGTCAAATGCGCGCCATTAGTTTCGGTAGTGCCATTTAAAATCTGCAAATCTGCCTGTTGGAGTGTGGCAAAAGTACAGATAAGTAACTTGCAAATTACGAGTTTATTCACTTGCTTTCTGAAAAGATAAGTATAAATATATTATTTACATGCTATTTCTTGAAAAGAAAAGATGCAATAGGAATAATTATTGCACATAAAATCTAAGTAAATGGTTATTCTTCAACTAAGATTGGAGCAATTAGATTTTATTTCTTGAAAAGAAAATAGGCAACATGCACACAGAATCTAAGTAAATGTGTAGATTTTATTACAAAGATTGCATGTGAATCTTGTGTGTTAAAAACTAAGTAGATTTGTCATTTTCTTGGAATGAAATCCTTGCTAAATATAGCCCAAAATATCTTCTTGAGAAAAGAAGATGAGGCATATAGACGTCCTGAGGACATAGCGTGAAAAGTGGCCATGTTTTCTTGAATTAAAATATGTATTTGTATTTAATAAAAGTTTTTTTTGGAAAAGATATATATGCTAATTGCCTTATGATTCTAGCTAGTTTCTAAGTTCTAGTAAAATAACTATGCATTACATGCATGATAGAGATAGCTAATGATGTGCTTCTAGGCACATAGATATTCTCTTCTAACTTTCTTGAAGAAAGAGTATGTGTTATATACACATAAATATAGTTTTCCTTTTAGGAAAGTGTGCATACTTCATGTATGAAGAGGATGGCTTTTATGAGTAGATTTCTTGAAACAAAAATAGAGTTTCCTATTTTTGAAAGATATATGAATAGTGTTCATATCATATCAAGAACCCTACTTGTTTCATGAAAATATAATGTGCATTGAGTAAAAGTAATTGTGTTAGGAAAGACACATGTTGCATGCAGGTAAGGGTAGCTATTGTGATTTTGTGTGTACATAGAGAAAGTGGTCATGTTAACTTTCTTGAAAAATATAATCTCTTGAAAGATTGTCTTGTTAGATGAGTTGTGTTGACTTCTTTATTTTGATGCATAAAGGGTAAGTTAACCTTGTTTTTGTATCTTGGTTTTTATGCATAAATATGGATATCTTTAATAATTTCTCAAAAGGGAAGCTTGAGAATCCTTCATATAGGAATATAGTGACATGAAGTTATAATGACTTGCCTTAAGAAAGAATTATGTAATTGTTTACATGAAATGTTAATAGAATTCTAGAAAAGGAATTATGTGTTGCATACTTTCAAGGAGGGCTCTTATGTTAAGCTACTGTATGCGTAAAGAATAGTCAATGTGTTCTAAAGATATATTCTTTGTATGGCTAGAAGAACTATTGGGCCATATTTCTTTAGGAAAATGATAGGTGATTACTATTATGCTCACATAACTATTATCTTAGCTTCTTGTTGAATGAGATGTGTATGCACACAAGATTTGTGTTAGCTTTCTTTAGAAAGGATATATATTCGCATGCATGAAAAGACTACAGGTTGTGTGAGAATGCTTTATTTATTCGCATGCATCAAAAGTGATAGCTAAGGGACTAGTTCTTTTGACAACGTTTATGTAAATTTTCATGCAAGAAGATTATAATTGATTATTTAGTTAGTCCCTTCGAAGGAAAGCCTTAGTGCTTGTGCCCTTTATGAATATGTGTAGTGCTAGTTAATATGATTATTTATAAATGTAATCATGATGCCAATGTTGATAATGAGAACATGGACTTGTAAAACTAATGATTACTTCTCTTAGAGAGAAATATGCTTGAGTGTGAATAAGCATTGTGAAAAGTAGAATAAGAATTTACTTGAAGATATGCACTAGTTAATTAGTATGTTATACTTGCTCATGCAGATGAGTAGATGTTAAAAGATCTCTTTTAGAGGTTGATTATTGATTCATTAATATGGTATCTAATCTTGTTGTCAAATCTTGATGACGACAGCATTGACAGGAAACGATGGCGGTTGGTACCAAAGAAAAGTAATGTTTAACATTGTGGCGGGAAAAGGATTAACGGGCCATGCAGATGAGTTAGAGTTGCAAGATCGTCCATTGCTAGAACAATCATGCCACAAGAAATGTTGTATGTGGCGGTATGTAAGTAAAAGATTACATGGAAACTGTATTAGCTTTTAGCTAGTTATGTGATAACTTAATGATAATTCATTGTAATGATTTCATAACAATGGTTAAGGGATGGAATCCCTTATGAGCCATTGAGTGAGGGGTGAACACCCTCACGAGAGTTTAATAATAAAATTAAACGTTTGCTGGTTTTCACCCTATGGGGTTTCCAGGGTATATCGGTGTTCAATGGTGTGATTGCCTTTTGTGTTAGTTGGTTGATGTTGAATCCTTGATGATGATGTTTCATTAATTGATGTGATAATCATGATGTTCTAGTACGTGATTAATTAATATGGTGAAGGAAATTATGAAATGGATGCAAGGATTCATGAGACAGTTTATGTTATTACACTACCACAGTGGTGGTTAATGGTTATAAAACTTACTGTCTTTTATGGCAATTTACTTGATCTACTAATGAATATTATATCTAATGGTTAATGATGATTTGTGGAGTTGTGAATTGGATAATTACTTGTGGTAATTTGTATAAAAAAATTCTAACTCCCTATTTTTACATGCGAGGTTATCTGGGTATGTTACAAGTGGTATCAGAGCTAAAGGTTGTAGTACTGGCGCCTTTGGGAATTGGTAAGCGGAGAAGAAATTGAGGTACGCCACCAGTGGCATTAACTCAGGTATGTGTTTAACCATTCACATATTGACTTGTGTAGTACACTACCTTCGGCATGATATGTGTGAATCATGTTTATAACTGCTTTGAGTAGTAAGTAATAAAGTTGTTGCGTAACTATGTTCATGACATTGGATTCCTGATGATGATAAAAGACAATGAAAATTTTGTCGCACTTAAGAAAAATATTGAACACTCATTACACTTATGAAAAATCTTGAACACTCATAGACAAAAGTGAAAATCAACAACCCACTTTTGATTTGCAAATATGGTGATAACGATGATGTATTTATTAAATAGGATTGATGTTGCAATGAACTAATTTTAATGAGTCAATGCATGAATGTAAAATATGGGGATGTCCTTGGATTTGATGATATGGTGCTTAAAAAAAAAAAAAAAGACTGTGCAAGACAAGCAGGGGCAAGAGCCAGTGCATGCGCAACGTCCACCTGAAGATAATCATAAATATTTACCAGATGTGGTGCATGGAATAAATCTTCAAAGGGAAATATCAAGACAGAGTAGGAGGAGGAAATAATTGGTACTTATGGCAATGCTTTGCACTTCAACCATCATTTTGGACCCTCTGTACATGATTTCTCATCTGTGAGGCCCTCGTCGAGCTCCGTGGTGGTGTAGCATAATGAAGAGAAAGTGAAGAGTGGTTTTGACATCGGGATCATGCGGTGTGGAGGCTGCCAGGAAAAAGATAAGTATCTTGCTCGATTCTCTTGAATTAAAATATGTGCATGTTATTATATTTACAATATTGCACTCTGAGAAGATAGTTCTCGTAAGTTTTGTTCTGGGTTTTCCAGATTTGTAATTGTCTATTTCTGTGCTATTTGATATGGATATTTTGGCACGCAGTAGAAAACTTTATCTGCTTGAATAGACTTGATTGTAATAACTAATTTTTGATTCAGTCTTGTCATAGATGCTTGAAGATGATTGGTAGTTGAATGACTAACCAATAAAACTTATATGCATTAATTGCATTGGATTTAAGATTATTACAATTCGTAAACAAGTGATGGTTTGATTGGTGTCACATGTGTGGAATGTGTGTATGATGATTCTTACTCTCTCTATGCTATAGTTCCAGTTGTTTATGAGAAGAGTTCTTAATATTATTCACCATGAGAATGCTTGATGAATAGTATATGCTTATGTCTTAATAGACTTAATGATGTTTCCCCCTAATTCTTTAAGATTCTCTGGCATGGTATGTGTTTATGTTAATCATTACTTATTGTGAGATAAAAATCATTTGAGAATCTATTTAATGATGGTTGAATTTATCTCTACTATGGGAATGGCGGATTCTTATGCATGTTGCATTCTAGTGTGAAGTTAATTGTAGAAGCATGTTCAGTGGGTAACATTTCTAGGACCCATTCATGGTAGAATTACATGTGACAATTATTCATAAATAGACTACATGTGTTAATGAAGTTATTAGTAAACTCTAACTACCTTCCCCAACTATAGATGCTTTCAAAGGAAAAAGGAAGCAAGGAGAAGGGAGAAGACCATGCTGTAGGGACAGACAGAGAAGGGAAAAGAATCGGTAAGTCTAGTGATGACCAGATAGCGCTTGATGTGCATGTGAGTATTCCTTTGACCATGCTTAAGGAGTTGGAAAATGATAACTATAGTGTGTTGATGATAGTGATTTTTGTAATGTCTCCTTGAAGTCATTATTCTGAAATGGTCACGTAGTAGTGATAAGATAGTTGTCGCATCTAACATCAAGTGGTAACTCTAGTGCATGTGTGACACTTAGGGGATCATGCTTCTAATTGCATAGTAGAGGAATTGCATCCGATAAGGGTAGTTTAATTAGTTAGCTATGCATGTTGAACCAATGATTGGTCAGAACACCTTGATTATTCTTAATTATATTAATGATGCATGGCCAATGCTGGCCATAGTAAACGTAAGATAATATTCCATTAATGACGGTATGGATTAAGACAACAGACTACGGGAAATTGGAAATGTTTAGATCATTAACTCAACTATTGTTGACAATTATACTTGCATATGCTTTTATACATGACGATATTGTATGCATGAAAAAATTTGGAAATTGAATACTTGTTAACTGATGCATATTTATAACTAACGTTGCTGATAGGATTAAGTAGGGGTAGCTTAATGGAAACAAGAAAACTCATCACATAAATCGTTGCAATGTGAATTGCAATCATAAATGAGAAAGAATAAAGTTATATGATATGCATGAATTGTGTTATTTAGAATCTGAGTGCATACAACATGTTTGAGAAATATGTTTCCCATCAATCTAGATATTGTGGACCCATGATGAGGGTTAAGTGTAAGTGCGTGGTGTGCATGCATGTATATTTTGTTTATGATAATGTTCATATGGTTCATTACGAAAATTACTTTGGGAAAGAATGATAAAAGAGAAATTTAACATGCCAGACAGTTGCAGATAGTTGTGAAAGGCTAGAATGCCTTGGGTTGATGACAGTTACCTGCTCGGAGGGGTTGATGGTACTTGTCTGCTCAGATTGTGAAAGGCTGGAATGCCTTGGGTTGATGACAGTTACCTATTCAAAGGGGTTGATGGTACTTGTCTACCCGAGTTTGGGTTGATTGCAGTTACCTGCCCGGAGGGGTTGATGGTACTTGTCTGCCTGGATCTCCTCTCCATAGAATTCTTGAGCTGGTTGGCCAGTGGAATTCCACATTAGACTTGGTAAGGTCTCTATCCAAGAAATTGTCTGGATGTGAAAATGACTCGATTTGGTTGTGGAAACCAGTTTCCATGGGTTGGGAATTCTTTAGCCTATTGTGGTTCTCATAGCTAAAGGAATTAACTAATCGGCATCGGCTATATGTTGTGTTAAAAATGAATTTTACATATAGTTGTGTGAAATATGTTATACACATTTAACCGGAAATGAGCTTAGTGCTCAATAAGGCGTTATTGGAAATTTTAATTCCTTTGTTGTATTATTAATCTTGTGAATGTCTTGGTAGGGGCTAAGAAAATTTTTGCTTGATGCAGTAATTGACTGTTTTGATGATTAGAGAGCTAGGCGCTCTTTTGGTACCTTTAGGGGTACTTTGTGGACGTCTTTAGTGAGAATCATTTTAGTATGCTTGTGGAGCAGTGATGAGCTCTTTAAGGTACTTGTAAAAGTACTGTGATTTAAAAGTCATCTAACATTGCACAATAGATTGATAGTTAAAAGTATTTCATTTGACTCGAAATATTATGACTAATGCGATTGAATTTGTTAGTCATACATAACAGGAATTACTTACCATGGAGGGTTGATGGGTTGTCCAACCACTATTAAAATGCTTACGTGAAAGCACTCATGATTTTCAAGAGTAGATGGTAAGTAATGGTAAGTTGACATAGAGAATTGTTTATTATGAATTTGAATACGGGCAAGTAATGGAAATCAGAAATTGCATATTTTTGCAGTTATGAATGCTTATAACTATTGATCTTTCTTATGTTATAACATTACTATTTTGTTTATTGTCATTTCTTGGAATGAAATATATGATAAAGAGCAAGGATCACTTTTTGTGCGGTTTTGATGTTCATATCATGAGTAATATCTAAGGTTCCACCAAGAGATGAACACCGAGGACGGTGTTCTTGTTAAGGGGGGGAGTATGTAATATCCCTATCATAAATAACCATAACCCTGCGTAAAAGTAATTCAAGATTACGAATCAGTTATTAACTGATTCTTGGCTGTTGTGGAACTGAACGAGAATGAAGGAAACGAGGGAAGGCACGGAGCATATGTGGAGAAAGGTAGGAGCGGAAGCGATGACTATTCCGGGAGAAATTATCAAGAACTCAGTTGTTGAACAAAGAAGTGGGGAATGAAGTCTTGCTGCCTTCCAAAGCTCTTCTGATCTAGTAATGGCATTACGGACTGTCAAGAAAGATGCCTATGATGTTGCTGGGAGCTTAACCTCCCTTCTATCCTCCCTTCACCTCGCTCTGTCTCAGGTTTCCGGCAGCTCTATAAATGACATGAGGTTCTACACTGATGTTGCAGGCCAAGTGCAAGAATTCGCACCTGATGCAACACATGGGAAGTTTATCGGTTCAACTATTGTCTCCTAACGGTGGTCAGCGAGAAGAGATATCTTGTCTTCAATATTTTCCACTGGTTAGAAGGGACACTATTGGGTGTAAGTAGAGGGGTACGTATGGTGAGCCGAGAAGCATGCTCCATTATTTACACTGTCAAATGCGCGCCATTAGTTTCGGTAGTGCCATTTAAAATCTGCAAATCTGCCTGTTGGAGTGTGGCAAAAGTACAGATAAGTAACTTGCAAATTACGAGTTTATTCACTTGCTTTCTGAAAAGATAAGTATAAATATATTATTTACATGCTATTTCTTGAAAAGAAAAGATGCAATAGGAATAATTATTGCACATAAAATCTAAGTAAATGGTTATTCTTCAACTAAGATTGGAGCAATTAGATTTTATTTCTTGAAAAGAAAATAGGCAACATGCACACAGAATCTAAGTAAATGTGTAGATTTTATTACAAAGATTGCATGTGAATCTTGTGTGTTAAAAACTAAGTAGATTTGTCATTTTCTTGGAATGAAATCCTTGCTAAATATAGCCCAAAATATCTTCTTGAGAAAAGAAGATGAGGCATATAGACGTCCTGAGGACATAGCGTGAAAAGTGGCCATGTTTTCTTGAATTAAAATATGTATTTGTATTTAATAAAAGTTTTTTTTGGAAAAGATATATATTCTAATTGCCTTATGATTCTAGCTAGTTTCTAAGTTCTAGTAAAATAACTATGCATTACATGCATGATAGAGATAGCTAATGATGTGCTTCTAGGCACATAGATATTCTCTTCTAACTTTCTTGAAGAAAGAGTATGTGTTATATACACATAAATATAGTTTTCCTTTTAGGAAAGTGTGCATACTTCATGTATGAAGAGGATGGCTTTTATGAGTAGATTTCTTGAAACAAAAATAGAGTTTCCTATTTTTGAAAGATATATGAATAGTGTTCATATCATATCAAGAACCCTACTTGTTTCATGAAAATATAATGTGCATTGAGTAAAAGTAATTGTGTTAGGAAAGACACATGTTGCATGCAGGTAAGGGTAGCTATTGTGATTTTGTGTGTACATAGAGAAAGTGGTCATGTTAACTTTCTTGAAAAATATAATCTCTTGAAAGATTGTCTTGTTAGATGAGTTGTGTTGACTTCTTTATTTTGATGCATAAAGGGTAAGTTAACCTTGTTTTTGTATCTTGGTTTTTATGCATAAATATGGATATCTTTAATAATTTCTCAAAAGGGAAGCTTGAGAATCCTTCATATAGGAATATAGTGACATGAAGTTATAATGACTTGCCTTAAGAAAGAATTATGTAATTGTTTACATGAAATGTTAATAGAATTCTAGAAAAGGAATTATGTGTTGCATACTTTCAAGGAGGGCTCTTATGTTAAGCTACTGTATGCGTAAAGAATAGTCAATGTGTTCTAAAGATATATTCTTTGTATGGCTAGAAGAACTATTGGGCCATATTTCTTTAGGAAAATGATAGGTGATTACTATTATGCTCACATAACTATTATCTTAGCTTCTTGTTGAATGAGATGTGTATGCACACAAGATTTGTGTTAGCTTTCTTTAGAAAGGATATAAATTCGCATGCACGAAAAGACTACAGGTTATGTGAGAATGCTTTATTTATTCGCATGCATCAAAAGTGATAGCTAAGGAACTAGTTCTTTTGACAACGTTTATGTAAATTTTCATGCAAGAAGATTATAACTGATATTTTAGTTAGTCCCTTCGAAGGAAAGCCTTAGTGCTTGTGCCCTTTATGAATATGTGCAGTTCTAGTTAATATGATTATTTATAAATGTAATCATGATGCCAATGTTGATAATGAGAACATGGACTTGTAAAACTAATGATTAGTTCTCTTAAAGAGAAATATGCTTGAGTGTGAATAAGCATTGTGAAAAGTAGAATAAGAATTTACTTGAAAATATGCACTAGTTAATTAGTATGTTATACTTGCTCATGCAGATGAGTAGATGTTAAAAGATCTCTTTTAGAGGTTGATTATTGATTCATTAATATGGTATCTAATCTTGTTGTCAAAGCTTGTTGACGATAGCATTGACAGGAAACGATGGCGGTTGGTACCAAAGAAAAGTGATGTTTAACATTGTGGCGGGGAAAGGATTAACGGGCCATGC
>APFE030265739.1:499-28497 GCA_000404065.3 Pinus taeda | reverse complement strand
GACCTTACCAAATGGGAAGACTCTTCAAGGATGAGGATGTGGAAGCATTGTTTTGTGCTATTTCTATTATCCAACTAGATTGGATAAATGAAGCAAGGGATGAATGGAAGAAGGACGAAGAAGTACGACCACTTATTCAAAAATTGCAAAAGATCCCAATTCAAAAAATATTGCCAGAAGTTGAAGAGGAAGGAAAAATCATATTGGAACCTGGAGCAGTCACAGAAACAAGAACTCGATAGCTATTAAATCGATCAATTTTAGAGTATCTCATCAAGTGGAAGAACTTACTTGCTAAAGATTCCACATGGGAGGACAAGAATTTTATATAGAAGCATCAAGAACTACTCAAGCGTTGAGGACAACACTTTTTTGAAGGAGAGGGGCATGTTAGGTCCCTATAACACTAGTCATTACCCCATTACTATTTTAGTTGTATCCCTTATCAATATTGTTGTGCCCCTAATCTTTTCTATCTTTTTCTTGAGCTGGTTTCATAAAAATATCACATCAATTTTTTCTTAAACTGTCCCACAACATTTTTTTTTTCAAATTACATGTACGCAACTGTGAAGATTTGAACTTGCGTATATACATGACTTGTCTTCATGAAACTTGCGTATGAGATTTAGAACATTGAAGTTTCATACTTCAGCTTCTCCTGAGTTTGTCATGTCTGTACACTATGTCATGCCACATTTTTCTGACTATACTTCCTTCTTCTTCCATATCTTCGAGTGTGATGATGTTTTCTCCTTTTGGTATGGTGCCGATATTTTCTTTTGCATTCCTTTGCTATATGACCAAACTTGTTACATGCACAACATCTTACATGTTTCATATTTCTTCTATAGCAGTCAATGGCTTTGTGACCAAACACATTGCAAGAAACACAATATCCCTTAAAGTACCTGGAAGCTGATGATATTTTTGTGTGATGGTCTTGAACCATTCTACTTCCACATCTTGCTACTATATGTCCAAGATTATGACATATAAAAAATTCAACATTATTCAACCAACTATCACTTTCATAGTTAGGAGTGAATTATTTTCTTTGAAGAATTTCTTTCCTTGCTTGTTGATGGGATTGACCTCTCATATCCTTGTTGAGTATTTTAGTTTTGCATTAGATTTCCTTGTATTACTTTGTGAACTAGATTCACCTTCAACAGATTCATGAAAACCAAGACCAGTTTTGATGGCAGGAGACCTTTGACTACTAAGAATATCATCGAACATCTTAGTACTATCTTGAAATCGTAAGAGCTTATCCTTTTCTTCTAATTTATCTTTTAGAATATTTACCTCAACCTGATGTTGCTCTTCCTTTTCAAGATACTTCTTCTTCATGATTCCCTCGGCTTTTCTTCCTTCTTCCATTTGATGCCTTAATTCAAGAACTTTTTTTTCTTGTTTTTCAAGAGCTTGGAGTAGTTCTTTATTCTGCTTATTTTATTTTTCAAGATCTTCTTTTAGCGAGAGGATCTTAACTTCAAGACTTTCATAGTAAATGGATCTATCTCTGAGTTTCTTGATTGTTGTGCTCCTTTCATTTACTTTATTTCTTAATGATGTCACTTCATCCTGGTAGCTTTTGACATTGATCTTCCCTTTCCTTGAATTTCTTCCTTACTTTGTTTCCTTCCTCTAGTTGAACTTTTAGTTTGGTAGCTTCTTCTTTGAAGGCACATTCCCTTTTGTCCAATAGATCTTGTTGATCTCTAATTTTTTCTGCAAGCCTTTTAAATTCTGCCTCTATTTGATATCTTTCTTCCTCACCCATAAGAGAAAATTCAGTTTTTTTGCTATCACGTTCATCATCTTCAAATGGATGGAGAAATGTATCACCAGAGGATAAAAAATTCATACTTGATGGTTCTTTTTCTTGTTCATCTTCATTTTGAGGTGATTCTAAATCTGAAGAGTTGCTTCCACATATTCCCCAATCGATTCTCCCACTGTCATAGTTCCTTTGAGATGTATTCTTCTTCTGAGGCACTTTCTTCTTTAGCTTCTTTCCCATTGTTCTACGGATCTCCTTCAAGTGATCAAGCTTCTACCAAAGGACCTGCTTTGATACCAATTGTTGGAAATAATACTGGGGGGGTGAATCAATATTATTCAAGTTAATAATATTTTTCTTTTCATACCCAATTTCATATACGCCACTTCAATGAAGGTAACACGCATGTGCATGCAACTGTGTTTAAGGAAACAAGCATATATCCAAAAAACTAATGATTCAATTAATTCATCATGTGTTGATCTTTAATTTGAGCATCAGTACTTTATTAAATATTAAATAGTAACCATGTGCAATTAATAACAGAAAGAACCATCACACATAAGCAACACACATGAACATGAAGATGTAAGGTGGAAACCCAATGTGGGTAAAAACCACCTACTACTGTCATCTTTGTCTTCTTTTAATAATAAGAAAATCTGTTTACAACATTGTACTGGTGTAGACTCATACCAACATGCAGGCTTCTACCTGCAAAATGCTACAACCTTCTCTCATTCTCCAACTTCTACTAGAAGGGAGCTACAACCCCCTAGCTCTTGTACTAGCCGATATGTTTACTAGCACGTAGGTGCCAACCTATAGAAGGCTACAACCTTCTCTCTTCCTCCAAGTACCATGTTTCATAAATTTCCATACTGGATACTCCTGGAACACAACATCAAAATCTGAAGGCCACGTTTCATCCAATTTTCATACTGGACCCATCAACAACATTCAAGCTCAAAATCAATCATCACTGAAATCACTGGAACCCAATCATTACTTTCTAAATTAACCAAACTCAATCAATCACTGATACCCCATGAACCTCTATCACAACTAAATCAACCATTCATTTAAAATTAATCAAATTCAATCAATTAGCTGGAATAGACAGATCACTGTAACCAGTACACAGATTTGAACTCAGAACACTACATCATCATTCAGAATCAGCTGTAACCTCAAAACCATGCACCAGAGTGTATACACAACTTGGAAGAGCTAAACCAGCATATATACGCAACTTCATCAAGGCGAACCAGCGTGTAGATATGCAAATACTTACTTATAAGTTCGCTACTCTTCCTGACTACAGACATACCCAGATCATCACATATAAAGGATAATACATGTGTTAGAAACCAGATCTAGTCCATTAGATCACATAATGATAATTCATTATGATCTTGATCCATTATTAGATCTCATCCATCATCTCTGAAGAAAATCACAATCAATCAATTTGAACATTGTTACCAAAATGCAGTCACCATAACATAAAGCAAAACCCAGAACTTTGCATCAACAACCAAAACCATCTGTAACTTCAAACATTGTAGTTCATAAGGTATATGCTACTTAGATGTGTTGAAGCTGCTTGTATATGCGCTTTTACCAAAGTCAACCTGCGTATACATTGGTAAATATTCATTCATAATTTTGCAGCTATTCTGGACTTCATTTATACCCAGATCATAACATTTACAGAGTAATACTTGCATAAGTATTCAAATCTAGATTATGCATGATCAAACCATATAAAGATAAATCATTTCAAGCCTTAAGATCCTGATACGTCATTGATTTGATCCTTCATCAGATGCTAAGGTTCATCCTTGGTTATGATCCAACAATGCACCATAACCCAATGACCTGCATACTAGATCTCACACTCCATTACATATTCAATTCTTGTGTGTAATGGCATAATGATCTTCTCCTCCTTTTATAGTTTAAGGAATTTCTCAATAACATGGACCAAAACCTCTTAGGACCAAAACCTTGGATCAAATACCTAGGGTCAATGCCTCGAACCAAATACCATGGATCAAAATACCATGGACCAAATACTTCGGACCAAAACTTAGTTTTCCAAGGTATATGCGCTTTTCCTTCTGTGAAAGTGTGTGTGTATGTTATACGCTTCTTTTGTTCTGTTAACCTGCATGTATACACAACTTGGTCAAGGTGAACCTATGTATACCTATCTTTCTTCATTCTTTGTAGTTTGAACTGTAATTCTTTGTTGTTTACCTGGTATACTGTAATCTTTCATCTGAGTGAGTTGCCTTCTGAACTGATTCCTTGAGGCTAACTTGCATTTCATCACATCTGTAAACACTACTGTCATACATTCTGTCACATCTGATATCTCTTCTGTAGATTCATCTAGTTACCATATATATGAGAGTTGTTCTGCTACAAGTGGGTTGCCATCAAGTACAACAAATGCATCATAATGCCAACAAAAGATGTGAAATTCCAAGAAGAGAAGGAGAAGAGATGGAAATATCAAGATCAAATTTTTTGAGTTATCTCTTTCTCACATGTGTAGATTTTCTGGTCTACTATTGGAGGGTTGAAGTGTTGGTGCTAGATCAAAGGCTAACTATTGGGTCAAAGTTGTTGCTAGGCTAATTGTTGGTTCAAAGTTTTTGTTGGGCTGATTGCTAGGTTGAAGCTGTTGTTGGGCTAACTTGTTGTTGGATCAAAGTTCCATTGCTGCTACAAGTTGTTTCTACTAGGTTGAAGTTATTGTTGAAAGGGTTATCATCTACAGAAGGAAGAAAAGGCTGACCTAGTATGGAGGAAGTTTGTGTCTAGGTCAAGAGTCTCGGATTATCTCATGAAGTTATCAAGGAAGAGTTGTTGACTAGGTTTTCCCTTATATAGGGGTTTTTCCCTGGCTGTCCACCTATATTTTGTGTATGTGATCTTTGTGCTATTATTTTGGTAATTACTTGATGAACTAAAATATAAAAGAAGAATATAAATATAAGAAAGTCACAAGTAATTATCTATATAAGAAAAATATTTCTACCTTTCTGACTTTTTAACATGGTATCAGAGCTAAGGTGAAAAAGGGAAAAAGGAAGCTCAAAGATCTATTGAAAGGAGAATAAGGAGTTCTAAGAAGCTTTGAATAAGCGTCATCAAAAGGAACATATAAGAAGTCAAAGTCTATCATCTTCAAGGACAATGTCTAACTCAATGAAGGGAGAAAACAAGCTAGAAGGAGCATCTAACTACAGGGAATGGAAGAAGAGGATATACCTCATCCTCGAGAAGAATAAAATTTTGGATCTAGTCAAGGGAAAGGTGAAGAAGCCTACAAATGAGTCAAGTTATGTAGAAAAGGAAAAATTTAGGGAAACATAAATTTTGGTCATGACACTAATGATGGATGGAATAAAAGATAACCTCATCCCCTATATATCCAACATAGACTCTATTCAAGAGATGTATGAGACATTATCAAAATGATTCACTATCAAGAATCTTGGTCAAATAACAAGCCTTAAAAATGAACTAAGATCTATAAAGATGACAAAGGAAGACATTGTGGCATCCTTCATTGTGGGAATACCCAGATTAAGAGATGAACTCTAGGAAATTGATGAGATAGTACGAGAGAAGGAACTGTAATCACCGCACTTCTAGCTTTACTAAAATCATGGAGTGCCTTCACATTAGGTCTCAACAGTTGGAAGGAGACTCCTACATTTGAACAACTATGGAATGCTTGCAGTCAGGAAGAAGTCGAGATTTCTCTAGTGAGCAATAAAGAGAATGAAGTAGGAAAAGTTTCAAATCCCTACTCCACTCATCACAAGAACAAAGGATCATTCAAAAGGACTAAAGGGCTTAGAAGGAAGATAGACATATCCAAAATCAAATGCTACAACTTTCACAAAATGGGTAACTACAAAAGTGATTGTCCTAAAAATATGAGAAATAGAAAGAGAAATAGATATCATGCAAATGATTCCGAAGAAGGATCTCCAAAGAAGCACAACAAAAAAGAATCGGAAATAAAGGACTTATACTACTATGTCCTTCCACTCCAAGTTTTTGATTTGTTTTGTATTTTGATTTCTAGAACTTATAGGTCTAACATTCTTTGGAAAAACATTGTTGAGTTGTTTTATTAAAGTTTTAAGTATCCCTCGAGATTGCATTAAGAGGGAGCCCTCACTATTTTCCAAATATAAGTATCTTATGCCATGTATATTTGATTTTCCTTTTCTTATCTATATTTGTTTACACTAAATTCTAATCGCATTTATTATATAGTTTCCTAGTTTAGGAAAATATTTTTGATATGCTCAAAGGGATATGAGGAAGACTTCACAAGACAAAGCATAAAAGTTCTATTGGAATTGATGCCCTATAAGGTTTATCTAAAATCAAAGTTATGTTTTAGACTATAAGTTTTGTTTCTCTTCATGATAAAGGTATATTCATTAATTCTAAGAAATATGCTTTAAGTTACTAACAAGTGTTATGTCTAGGACCCTTGAATCATAAAGATTCTTGTTTGGGAGATTAATCATTAGATTGAATCTACCCTCATTAAAATAATTATGTTTGTGTACCCTAAAATGTTCTCTGTAAAACCCTAAAGGGAATGTTAATGTGAAAAACCTTAGTCTACTTAGTGATACTAATAAAACCTAGAAAATACTCTTATTTTGATGTTTGGGGTTTTGATGGTGATTTCATGTTTGGAGGTTTAGTGTTATTATAGAAACCCTAGTCCTTAGGGTTGGATGGTAATGTGTTCCTAGACCTTGAGGTTTTGGTAAATTAGGGTTTATGAGTAAAACCCTTATGTATCAAGAGTAATATGCTAGAAATGAAACCCTAGATTTATGTCTGTTTGTTTATATGATCAAAACCCTAGTTTGATCAAGATCGTTATATGTCTGACTTTAAATATTTATGTCTTGGGTTTACCTAATGGATATTGATATGCTTGTGCATGATTATGAAATCCTAGATATATATGCTAACCTAATTATTGACAGTGTGTAAATTCTAGGGTTTGTATCTAAGCCCTAGTCGAAGATTGATATTCTATTATATGGCGATAGTGTTTCCTTTATGATAAAATCTGGGGTTCACTACAAGCCCCAATAGAAGTTGATCATATTTCTGAAATGTCAGATTGTCTTGTGATTGATTTTTTATTGTTGTTATCTAAGTCTTAGTTTCTCATGTATGAAATCTACGCTTTGCATTAAATCCTAGTGGAAGTCTAACATATGAATTCTAAAGTTGTTGGATGCATTATATAACTATACTTGTTTGAATTTCTTCTAGGGTTTGCAATATATTGTAGTAGGGTATGTCATATCCTTGGAAGAAATATTTAGACCCTATATATAATGAGACTAATATCTTGATTGAGTTACTAATGTGATCTAAGAAGTTAAAGTATAAAAGTATGTGTCTCTTGTTGATTATGAACATAACTAAGTTTTGGTCTTTGATGTCTAAAGTATAATGCTTCCATTATTGTATGATTATGATATAGTTAAGTTCATTGTTCTACATATGTATTTGGTTGTACTTGTTATCTAAGTTGTGCAGGTACATAATCTTCAAGATGTTGAAGATATTCGTAGGTAAAGTTGATTTGGTTGATAAAGCATGATAAAGGAATTTCTATAAATGATGATGATAAAAAAGGATGGAAGTCATAAAATATTCTCCGATATCATAGAAAAGAAGTTGATCTTTCTAAGTTAAGAGGGAGCATGGATAAAGAAAAGAGTATATATCCCGAGTTGAGATGGAGAGCATATTATAATCATGATGGATACCTTGAAGAAATTGGATAATGCATATTGAGGTGTTGGTGAAAGAAGAAAAACATGTTGTATGTTGTTTCATGAGAAGTAGGAAAGGCAGCGTAATGATTGAGGAAAAAATTGTCTAGATTTGTTTGAGAAGCCTCGAATTTCTACTGTGATGAATTATGAGGCAATATCAAGAATTTAGAAGACCCCGAAGGTTTGTGTTTACTAATGAGTATTTGAAAGGTTATTACTGATTGGGGTTGCGACTATTCAGGTATATCTCTCAAATTTTTTGAAACACATGCTTGAGGTTAGAGAGATTTATTGAGGCATTAAGTGTGTAAAATTCGTGGGAGGACATCTAGAGGACATATCTGTTGATGTCTAGATCTCGAAGTAGTAGGGAGGGTGGCGTTGGTCATAGAGATATGACCTTGTATTACGTGCCTAGATCCCTGGGTTGATGGTTAGAAAGTAAGACTAATGGTACCTAGACAAGTCCACCTGGATAAATTTCCCTAGCCAGGAATCTAGTCTATGGCACCGTAAGTGCCTAAATTCTTCATGGTTCATGTGTTTTTGAGATCTTCCGTGTACTTGTGAATACCTCCCTAGTTAAGAGGGAGTGTTAAAGAATGTAACTAGGTTTGGGCTTCATAAATTTTATTTGAGTCACAAGGAAATGTATTTAGCAAAAGAATCAAAAATAAATTATTATTATTATTATTATTATTATGGCTTATTAAAGCATGGGTTTCATGCTTGGACCATCATGTTTTAGGTCAAAGTCCTCATTGAGAAATTCTATGATTTATTTTGAGAGTCATTTTCCAATTAAAGAGACCCTTCGTGGGCTTTTGAATCATGTAAAATGATTTATTATTGAGTCAAATAAAGTATTTTTCATCTCCACACCAAGTGGGCCTCAAACTGGGTAATTTGACCTCACTAGAAGCCTATATATTGAAGCAGTTTGAATTCATTTGGATGTATCTTTCTCATAAGTTCAATATCCAAGAGTAAGAGGTAGAAAAAGTGTGAAATTACAAGAAGAGAAGGAGAAGTAATGGAAAGATCAAGGTCAAAGTTTTTGAGTCATATCTCTCTCACACATGTAGATTGTTTGGTCTACTACTTGAGGGTTGAAGTGTTGCTTCTGGATCAAAGGCTAACTACTCGGTTAAAGTTGGTGTTGGGCTACAAGTTGTTGCTACTAGGTCAAAGTTATTGTTGAAAGGGTTATCATCTACATAAAAAATAAAAGGTTGACTTGGTGTGGAGGATGTCTATGTCTAGGTTAAGAGTCTTGGATTATCTCGTGAAGTTATTAAGGAAGAGTTCTTGACTAGGTTTTCCTTTAGATAGGGGTTTTCCCTAGATGTCTGCATATATCTGCTGTCTGTGATATTTTTCCTATTGTTTTGGTAATTGCTTGATGAATTAAAAGATAGAATAAGAACATAAAGATAATAAAGTCACAAGTAATTATCTATATAATGAAAATATTTTTCCCTTTATGATTTTCTATAAATAATAACTTAGGATTCCTTCTGGTGTTGGAGGTTTTCACCTTCTCAGTAGAAACTAAGACTGGATTCTGAGGATCCTCGGGGAAGTATCTTTGACTCCCCCATGAGATTCTGGGTCAAGGTGTGTTCCCCGATGTGGTTCCAGGTTGAGATGTGCTCCTTGATGATATGATCTTTGATGAAAATTGATGATGATCTTCAGGGTAGTAACCTACTGGCAGAGATTTCAGGTAGCATCCTGATGAACAGAGGGTGGTATCTTAAGCTCCCCTTTGGTAACATATTATCCTTCTTCTAGATTCGAGAATGTTCAGCATACAAGCAGGAAAAATCAAGAGATAAGTAGGTGTAAATTGATGATTTTTAGTGATGAGATACTTGAGGTGGTCATGCCATGATGACTACATGACAAAGATGATCAGGAATGATACATGATGACACTTGAAGACAAAAGAATGACATATTGATCGATGGACAAATATTGATAGGTGGAATTATCCTTAGTTGAGAAGGAGTGTTAATTTTTGCAACTGTGGTCAAATTCCACCTTGAACAGCTCAGATGACTGAGATGATGATTGCATTATGTCCCTCTTTTCGAGAGGACAAAAATCGACCTAAAGATCACCTTATTTGGACAAGCGAAAGTTGATTTTTGAATTTATTTCTTCACTCATGTATATTGGGTTAGGTCAGCCCTAAGCACATGTTAAATTGGACAGGTCGGCCTCAACCCCAAGTCGACCCTCATGAAAGCCTATAAATAGAAGAGACCTCAAGCTCATTTGGACACACTGATCAAGCCATCTTCTCTTCTCTTA
Organism: Pinus taeda; assembly: GCA_000404065.3. Lineage (NCBI taxonomy): Eukaryota > Viridiplantae > Streptophyta > Pinopsida > Pinales > Pinaceae > Pinus > Pinus taeda. The sequence goes on along the minus strand of APFE030265739.1, from coordinate 18,552 downwards.
TTTTCTTGGTTTGTACAGGTCTATCAGAGGAAAGTTCATTTAAGGGTCAAAATCTCAAGCGTTAAGCTCACACTGATCTAGGTTTCTTTTATCCTTGGATGATAGCACAAAACTGTGCATTTTAGTCCCTCGATGTTGGCACACAGTGGTATAGATAGCGTCCAGAAAGCCCTTAAAGCTGGCACAAAGTGTTTATGGGAGAAAATAGTAGACTAGGGTTTCTACTACTCAGTTTGGTCCCCAGACAACTTATGTTAGAATCCAAGGTTTGAGGTAGATTTGGGTATGTTTTATCCTAGACACCCTCATCGAGGTCACCTGGGAGCATCCAAATCTATTCTGGACATAGTCTTCCAGTTCTACAAAGAGCATCCAAGATTGTTAAAGATGCTTGCACAACTCCTCCTCCCTGCATTTGAGACTCAAAGATGAGATTTCTGTATTCTGAATATTTCGCTCAGTGACAACAATGTTCAACAATATCCAATAGTTGACTACAATTAGTGAGAACACATTAAGTCCATCTAAATGAGGGTTTTGATTATAAGCATGATTAGATCTGTTTCATGGGTATCATAGTTGTTTTGTTGCATAGATAAAGTTATGCATCATTGTACTCTCTTTTTTTGAATAATTTGATGATGATCTAAGAAGAAAAAGATTTTCAAGTGTTTTCCCTATAGTGGGTTTTGCCCCAATCTCAGACTAATCTTGTTGTCTCTATGTGTGCATGCTTTTCTTCTATTGTTCCTTTATGATTTTTTGCGTTGATGATGATAATGATGTTATTTCTATATAATTGCATAAGTTGATGAATAATTAGTACGAAAAAAGTTTTTATTCAAGATAAATACTCTAGAAGACTTGGAATATGTAGATCTCCATTGAAGATACAAAAATATATATTAAATGTATGAGTAAGAATGATGTTACAAATGAGAGCGAGGGGCTTGCTTATATATTAGGTAGGTACCCCTTCTTGGAAAGTCATGTCCCATTTAGACATGCCTCTTCAACACTAATTACTAATTAACTAATCATTATTACAATTATCATCATTATTTTATTTAATATATTTTATTCATAACATTTCCTTGGTCTTCAAAAAGCTTTGTCCTCAAATATTGATGATGAAAAGGCTTGATATCTGTTTCTGTTTCAAATGTCTTCTCATCTCAGAACTGTCATCTTCGTTGATACAAGTTGATATGATCCTTGGAGTGATATATAAAATGTTCACATGAAGAAAGGATTTGACCATCCTAAAATAATCTTTTTTGGAATCTTTTGATTACTAGAAACTTGTGATGAATCATTATCACTGCACTGAATTATGCGCACTTTATTATCCTTCTGAACATAAGTTTGTTGTTTTTGTTTTGAGAGATACAGATATGCAGACTCATTGGAATGTTTTCTTTTGTGATTCGGATGTATATAATGAGTTTTTCTTTTCCTTATCAAGTGTGTGGAAAGATTGAGACTTACTTCAGGTTCTAATGTCAACGAGTTGGTTACAAAATCTTCACCTTGGTTTTTCATTGTTTGAACTACAACTTCTGAGTATGTCCTTAATTCAGTTGGATTTGGATTTGTATGAATAGTGAGACTAATGGGATCTATGTTTGTTTCCTTTTCTTTGACTTGTACTGTTACGTCTAAATACTTTGATACTTCTTTTGTGAGTAATTATTCTAACTTGTTTTTTAATGATTTCTTATCATCCTTGAGATTCTTAATTTGAGTGAGTAGACTTTGATTATGGTTTCTTAGACGTAAGATTTCTTTGGTTTTTTATTCATCAACCTTATTTTCAATGTCTTGACTTTTAAGCTTCTCATCTTTTAGATCTCTAATTTGTTCCAATAACCTTTGGTTCAGGTCCTTTAAGCACAAATTTTCTTCTTCCTTCTCTAATGGAATCTCTTTGAATTTATTCTCGACACATCCATTTTCTTCTTCTATTTTTTTCTTTCATTCCTTGGACTTCCTGACCTTCAGAAATAATTTTTGTCTATGGTCCCTTAGACACAAAATTTCCTCATCTTTTTCTGTTAATTTATGTTCTATTTTTGCAAGGTTTTCCTCTCATTTTGTCATTTGCATCAGTACATCATCTTGACATTCTTTTGCATTAAATAATTTTCTACATGTTGGATGACATAATTCACAATTTTTATGAACCCAAGAATATTCAATGTATGTTATAAAAAATAAAAATTTAGTCCAAAATAATGATTGTAATGTGGAACTCAACTTGACTTCCCTCATCATTTCGAATTGGACTCCATTTGTTCGTCGAATATTAATTATTTTGTGTTCGTCATAGAACTTAGGGTTTGTAGATAGTCCCTTTTTTTCTTAATTTGTATAATTATGTGTTTTTTTAACTAAATAATATTTTTTTTAATGAAACAAAAATTACACACACACACACACACATATATATTTATCTTTACTGGTTTTTTATTAGTTTTTTTTAATAATTTCTTTTTCCATTTTTTTTAAAATAGATATTCTCTTTCTTTTACTTAATATATATATATCTATATATATAATAATATAATATATATAATATATATATATATATAATATATATAATATATATATATATATATATATATATATATATATATATATATATATATATATATATTATATATATATTATTTTTTTTTTTTTACTTTTACTTTTACTTTTTATTTTTATTTTTATGAAATGGCCAATGGCTGGGATCAGCCAACGTGGCTCTGATACCAAATGGTATGAACAAATTTTGTTCTTCAAGTTAAATACTCGAGAAGACTTGGAATATGTAGATCTCCATTGAAGACACAAAAATATATATTAAAATGTATGAGTAAGAATGATGTTGCAAATGAAAGTGAGGGGCCTGCTTATATACTAGGTAGGTGCATCTTCATGGAAAGTCATGTCCCATTTAGACATACCTCTTCAACACTAATTACTAATTAACTAATCATTATTACAATTATCTTCATTATTTATATTTAATATATTTTATTCACAACAATAATGATGTAGATTTGAATAATGTAATAATCATTATGGGGTGAACTTAATGTATTAATGAAGAAATGCAATTATCAAAGAAATAACAATGTAGCTCTATGAAAAAAATTAATATGGTATCAGAGCTAGGCTGAAGAAAAGTCATGGAGATCACCCCGATGATTACACCTTTGATTGAAAAAAGAAGAGGATGGTGGAGGCTTAAAAGAATTCTGGGGTTTGAAGAAAACCCTAGGCAACTTGATTATTAGGGTTTGATGGATTTTATGACGTTAGGGTTGGAGAGAAAACCCTAGTTTTTGGAAACAATATGAGATATGGAACCTAGATGGTCAATTTGAAGATGCTCAAGCACTTGACAAAGGTTTGATGAAGCCCCAGAAGGGATAATCCCTAACAGACCTCATTGATAACTGAAGGCAACTTTGGTATATGGACCATGGACATTGATATCTCTTGAAGATTGGTTCAAGAGGGAGAGGATCACCTCTCATTGAAGATAAGTATTTCTTGTCTTATGATGCCTCTTACTTTTGTTTAGACCTATGGATCTGATGATTATGTTTATAGCTTATACTTCCTGCATATGTATTTGGGTATATGGATGTTTCTAACCTCCTTGATGAGATGTGATGAGTAGATCCTTCTTGAGGATCATTTGAGATGCAAGAAAGAAAAGCTAGATATGGAAAGAGGTAAAGAGGTACTTGATGAAAAGGTGCACAAGTATTTGACTACCATAAGGTATGCATGGTATGTTGTATTTCAACTATAACATTGGATATCTTGGTAAGCACTAAGGTATGATGAGAATGACTCTTTCTTTGATGGCTCATACATGCATATGAAAGTGACTTGGATCTATGTTTTCTATGATTAAATGATGCACCTGGTGTTGAACCGTTTGATTTTCTTGAATTTTATGAGGCTATCTATTGTTGATACATTGATGCACTTGATTATTGGCTAACATCCATCTGTTGGACATCTTGATCCTATAAATAAGGCTAGTACCTTGAATTTAGTAAATTATACTCTCGATAATTGTATTGATGGATTTCATATAGATAGCTCATTGACTCTTATACATGATACTACTAGTAATGTTCATGATAAGCATGAAGAAAGGATATGGAAAGAGAGATTGACACTCTTGTTTTTTTGGTAAATATTTATTGAATGACCTAACTTGATCTCATTGATCATGATAAGCATGGTAACCTTGAGGTTATAGGTATAACTATGAGATTGATATTCTAGATCTCTTACTTCTTGTGGTCATGTCTTGATGTCATATGGTAAAACTGAATGTCCTAACTTGATGAAGTGACTTGATAGAAAGTGTTATTGTGTTCATAATCTTTGAGATATGATATTACATATATCTATTGCTTTGAGTCTAATCTTTGATTAAGATTGATGTCATGATGCTAATAGCCATGATAGATATATGTTTATGATCTAATAGACCTATTGTTGCTTGACTCTAGTAGAGACAGGTTGATGACATAGATTTCCATTCAGAGGGAGAATCTCTTCTCAATATTCTTACTCTTATTACTATTTGCATTTTTTACTATTGGATTATGATTTATGTGCATCTGACGTAATTGATCTGCAACAAGGTCTCAGATCTAAAGCTTGTATAGAAATTAGGGTTTATGCTTCGGATGCAGGGACTAAAATGGGAAATATCATCCTTGGATGCATACATGCTAAGTCCCGGGTAGCATCCAGGAAGGTAAAGAAACTCCCATGCTAACCTGAAGGGAGCATCTAAGGGTTTAACTATAGTTGACCATGATTTGAAGCTTTATGAAGTTGTATGAACTTTGAATCAAGGTGTCTCTGACATATTCTACCACTATAATGTGATTTTTGAAGTTGTTGAATCCCTAGTCACATAAAAATGGAGTATTGTGCATGAAATTATATGGTCACCTGGAAGATGTCAATTCCATAAATATATTGCAGATAATAAGATCTAGAAGAAAGAAAATCTTGAATGTTTTCCATAACATGAACATGCAAACTGAACTTGTGTTTGTAGGTGATGGCGACATATATATAGATATGTCACTATGTTTGTGCTACAAGAGGTTGGTGTGATTTGGCTGATTGATATAGATGAACAATGTTTTTTCATGATGCTTGTGAATAACTTTGAATTGATGATTGAGATATGCTTTTACTATAAATGTCTCTACGATAACAAATTTGGACTTGACCTTATGTCTAATGATTTGATCTAGCGATTGTTGATTTTCCTTGATGTAAATATTATGTGGGAACAATGACTTATGTGGGTATTCAGAAATTTTCCTCCTTGTTCCTAGCACAATGGCTGAGGTATTGATAGTTATGATTCATCATGAACATGGAACTTGCATGGCTCATCTGTGATGTATACATTTGCACCTAGTGATATAAATGATTTGTATTATGATTATGAGAATGAATTGATAGAGTTCAGATTGATAATGAATGGTTCATGACGTCTTGTTGGCATAATAATAAATGGAGTCACAACTTGATATGAGCTCTCCCTGTCACCCATTTGAAAGTATTGATACTATGATAATAATGACTTTGATAATGGTTGTGATTTGGCTTCTAAAATTTGATGAGCTGAATTTGTTGATGTGATGGTACAACATTGATCTGTGAAAGGCTGATTGTGATGGCTTAGCTAGGAATTATACTTAGATCATTGCATGAAGCAAGCTCCCCAATCTAGATATGTCTATATTTGGCAGTTATTTGATGAAGTCAGGATGATGAGTTCCAAGGTATGGCTTTGATTTTTATTATGTTTTTGGTTTTATATACTGATGGTTTACCCGTGACAGGTGATGAGCCTATGAAGATCTAAATCAGAGGGAGATAACTTCTAAAGCTCGTAATGATGTATCATGGCATGATGAATTGATTTCTAGAATTTGGAAAAGAAATTATATATTGAAAAGCTATTGAAAATTGATTTTTAAATAATGAAAATGAAAATCCTTGGATACTCTGATTTGAAGTTCAAAGATGTTGTTGAACTTGACATGAAATTCGACTATTGATTGAAGCATTGATGTTCTGTTTTCAACATCCATCTATATATATATATATATATATATATATATATATATATATATATATATATAATATATTATATATATATATATATATATATATATATATTATATATATATATATATATATATAGATGATGTGCATAAAACCTGAATAAATTCATGAGTGAGTGTCTTCATTCACATAGAGTTACCACTGAGCATCCTTTGAAATATTTGCATGAGATATTCTTTTTTTGAGGCCGAGATATTTCTCGTATGATATATGACAACATGGATGTATTGTTTTTGATATATATTATTGTTAAGTAGATTTGGATGCTTCTTTAGTATGAGATTTGCCATGATATCATGGATGAGAGGTGCATAGTATGATTGAGGATGAGTACGGTGTTTCTAGCATGGCTAGCTGTGAGGTAGAAGAAGAAGCTCCTTAGAGAGTTGTCTGAGCATGATCTAGATATGACATGGATACATTGTGATGACATAGAGTGAGATCCAATTGGCAGAAAGTCCCATATTTATAGTTGGGATCGAGATACTCTCATATATTAAGACAGTGCAGCTATTCAAAATAAGCTCAGGCTTGTCATTGGCATCTCCTTGACAAGGAGGATGCTTATGTTATCATTTTGAGATTTATATGATTATTTATATTTTTACATGATATTTGATTCGATGTATTGTATGAATAGGAAACATTTGCTATTGAGACAAGATGATACCAAACTTGAGTATGATGAAAGCAGCATTGATCAAGGACACTGAGCCAAATCTTCCTCCTTGTTTGAGCTCCCAGGGTGAGAAATTGAGATAGAGGGCTCTTGGGTTTAAGGGAACCCTAGACAATAGGGTGTTACCCCTATATGCTACCAATAGGGTTGAACAGGTTGCTCCCTTGTCTAGTCTTTACAAGGTATACCCTACTTGGCATCATACCCAAGAACTGGGCTTGTCAGGAATACCGCTCCTCGTTTCGCCAATGAGTTGAGAGTTTACTTGGGGTTTACAACCCAAGTCGATTATGATGCAGGCGTTCTACCACATGACTATCTAGGTTCATTGATGGGAAGATCAGTAGGCAATAGGATGGGTTGAGATAACCCTATGCGATTCTAGGTTATGATTGAGCTCCCTAATGAGATCTTAGGGTCGCGATGTGCTCCCATGTATGTTTGAATATCCTATTTCTGAATATGGGGTTGTATATGTATAACCACCCCATGAGATTCTGGGTCGAGATGTGTTCCCCGATCTGGTTCCAGGTTGAGATGTGCTCCTTGATGATATGCTCTTTGTTGATGATTAATAATCATATTCCAGGTAGTAGCTCATTGGCAGAGATTCTAAGTAGTAGCATGATGGATAGAGGGTGGCAAATTAAGCTACCCTCCAATAACAAATTCTTCTTCTTCTAGATTTGATAATGTTCAACATATGAACAAGAATAATCAAGAGATAAGCATGTGTACATTAATGATTTTTGATGATAAGATACCTAAGGTGGTCATGGCATGATGACTACATGACAAAGATTATCAGGAATGATATGTGATGACACTTGAAGACAAAAGAATGGCATATTGATCAATGGATAGATGTTGGCAAGTGGAATTTTGTTGATCTAAAGATGATCTGAGGTTGTCATTGATATTAACCCAAGCAACACCAGGGGCTACCCTGATCTTGCAAGGGAATTTTGACTTGACAACTTACTCTATTTTGAGTCAAGGATCTTCTATATAGATTCTACTCATCAAGATTTTTCCGTTGATATATGGCATGCCAAGTAATTCTTCACGGGTTGAGAGATATTCATGTTTGAAGTTAGTAACCCCGGTTAGTGGGCTAAAACACTACAGGGTTGTGGCATGGCACTCATAATTGGTTTTGGTCATTGAATAGTCAATAATTAATAATTTTTTAAGCGCCTAAAATCCCTCCAACATTCTCTATTGAAGCTCCTCTCAACTCTATAAAAAGAAATCTCATATATCCTCCAAATGCAGTGATCATGGCATTTTCACTATAAATTCATTTATGCGAAGTCTTATATTTTGAAATGAAAACCCATTTGATTCACAATCTTGATGAATGTCATGACCAAATTTCAAATCTTGGTTCACTATATTTTCAACTATATGATCTATGGAAGTTAGGGTTTTTGTAGGCTCCCGAATTTCATCTCAAAGAAGTGACCTTGGGAAAATCGTCATAACTCTCTCACTAAGAAGAATATTGGAATTCTATAAAAAGTGGTGGATATTGCACAGACTGTAGTTTTCTGTGTATCCACTTTAGAGATGAAGGAGAAAACAATGACATGTGGCATGACGTACAAGTTCGCTCTACTGAACTAGTCCATAATTAGGTCATTGTGCGAGATTGGGCATAACTTTGCCTTGAAGAGTCCAAATCGGGTCAGACCTATGGCATTGGAAAGAATACTTAGAGCGATACTACAGGAAAAAATATCACAAATAAGGGATTTGAAATCACAGAGATACATCAGATTAAATATCGTGCTCCTAGAAGGCAATAAAAACTAGATCAAGTGCTGTCAAGGGATGCAAAGGACCAGACTTTCTAGGGAAGCAAAGAGCAAGGTGCAACAAAATGATGCAACAGAGGTAAGCTACAAGTAAGTATCTTCTTGTATATGCATGTTCATTTCTTAATTGCATTAAGTTCTTTGTATTCTAATTTGTTGTTTTTGTTTAGCACTGACATATGCTCTGTAGGATGAGGTAAGTTTTGCTATTATCATGTCATGGGTATTTTCTTGAAGACTTGTGCAGGTATTATATATTCATCAAGAGAAGACTCGATGCATAATCTAAGTTTTTGAAGAGTGAGAAAGGGTAGCATGACAAGAGCAGTAATCAAGGTGTAGAACAACAACAAGAAGTTCACCATATGAAGTCTTCAAGTGGGAAGCACTTCATACAATCATTGTAAAAGTATCATTGTATAGATTCATTGTAAAAACATCACTGTAAAATTTGTACAAGTTTCTGTCTGCTAAGAGTTGAAGAGGTAGTGTTGGGAGGTCTAGGATCATCATTAGGTAGTTGTGTCATATTTGGGGTTATGGTATAGTGTGTCTTCTTCTTCTACATCATTCTATATCATTGTATAGTGGACCATTTTCCCTTGTACGAGAGTCCATTCTTCTTTTATTCTTCTATAGGGTGGTAGGGTGGTGCTAAGCTGGTGCATGAAGTCACCAACAGGTTTAAGCCTGTGAAAACTTCAGGGTGGTAGGGTGGTGCTAGGGTGAGTTGTAACTCATTGGGTGTTGGGGCATCTATTCAGTTGACTACTGAAGAATCTTTGGTGTTGGAGCATCCATCTAGTGGGAGCTAGAGAAGAATGATTTTCTATAATTATAGGAAGTTGTTTCTTTCATTTCAGTTGGGGCTGAAGATTAAAGAATTTATTAGAAAAGCATTCGGTGGTTTTTGACCTGGAGGGGGTTTTCTACCTAAAATATTTGTGCCTTCTAGGTTCTTTTATTTGTTGTTATTACTGTATAAACATTAATAATAATTAAGGATTAACTAATTATTTGAAAATATTTAAAAAGTGCTAATTGCTAAGGAATATTTGATTCACACCCCCCCCCCCCCAAGTATTTTCCAACAATTGGTATCAGAGCTTGGTTCCTTCAATAACAACTTAACCACTGGAAGTCAGTTTTCAGAGCATAGAGATGGGAAAGTCAAAGAAGCGGGTTACAAGGATTTCAAAGGAAGATATAGGTACAAAAAAATCTCAAGAAAGTGAGTATTGTGTACCAACCCTTGATTTTGATGTAGATAATTACTTGATATGGGAATCTAGGATGGAAGTATCATTGCAGGCACATGGGGTATGGGAATCAATTGTTTCTGGAGACACATCTACCAATGAAGCTAAAAGGTACAATTCAAAGGCCATGAATGTAATTTTGAATGTTTTTCCAAATTCTGTGAAAACAAAAGTTGGTCAGTGTTCAACAACTAAAGCTCTTTGGGAAAATATTCATCATCTCTATTCAACAAAGAAATCAGGTTAAGATGTTATTGAAAACTTGGATCCTTCGGAGTATGATGAAGAAGGGTTGAACATAGAATAATTTTCTAAGGAGGCAATCAAGCTTATAAAAGTGCTCAAGGCTAAGAATATTTGTTCCAATACTCTTGAAGAACAAGTTCAAGGTCTCAAAATTGAAGTTGAAGAACACAAATGTATTGAAAAATCACTTCAAAAGAAGTTGGAAGAAATCAATAATACAATGACATGAGACCTCAAGAGAGAAGTCCAATAGAAGCAACAAGAACTTGACACAACATTTTCAGAGATTAGCAGGATCGCACAAAAGATGTAGGAAGCAGAGAAAGGAACGAAACTGATCAAAGATGCATATCCACCGTTGACCAAAAGAAAAAGGAATTAGAAACATATTCAATAGAAATAAGCAGGCTAAAGATTGAAAATGAGAAGTAGAAGGTATAGATACATGTTCTTAATAGAGAGGTAGAGAAAACCACTCTTCTCAAGCTATAGGTTGAGGAAGCAGAAAAAAGAAGGAAGATCTTGAAAATATGGTTTCAAGAAGATCTTGCTCAAAAGCAAGAAGAACTTGATGCAACTCGTGATGAGATCAACAAACTCAAGGGATCACAAAAATAATACTTACAAGATAAGACAATTGAAGAAGTGAAAATGAAGGAAATTAAAGATGGTAAAGCTCCAGTTGATGAAGGTACAAGCTCCACAGCTTCGCAGGATGATTCTAAGAAGGAAGTTGATCAAAGTGAAAAGCCAAAGAAGAATGTTGCAACTCCAAAGAACAAGACCAAAGCAATCAAGAGCAAAGGACCACAAGAAACTACAACACTGCTTCCAAAGAAGAACGAAAAATATTTCAGGTATGTTCGTTTATTTAATGGTTATTGCGTTTTATGTGCTAACTATGGACATATGGCAAGGGATTGTGAAGTTTCTATCAAGTACAATCATTATCTGCAAAACCCTAGAATCAAGTTTGCAAGATCACAAGACATGTTCCATGATGATTTTGTCAGAAGAGAATACATGCTAGATGGGCTAAATATTGAATTTTTCAAATGCCATAAATATGGCCATAGCACTCGTGGTTGCAGATATCAGATGGAATCGCCTATGGAAAACATTGAATACTTCAAGTGTCATAAATATGGGCACATGGCTCGAGATTGCAAGAATAAGAAGGTATGGAAAAGGAAATAGGTATAGGAAGATAAAGCAGATAACAAGGTTTCAGCAGTTATGCTTTCAGGATTTGTAAAAGCAAAAGGTCATGAGGAATTAGTAGTTTCTTCAAATAATGACTCAAGTCAAGATGGCCTGTTAGGTGACTCACTATTTTGAACAATCTGGCTTGTTGACTCCTTAATGTTTGTACAAGAGGAGTCTATGCAGCAGTATATGGCACAATTATATGATTGACAGGAAGGTAGTTTGAACAAGATGGTAGTTTCATTAAAGGTTCATGGGGAGAAAAACAATTGAAGGATTACATGTTACCAGGAACAAGACAAGATTAGTCTACAAAGGATATGCACAAGTGGAAGGAATTGATTTCTATGAAACATTTGTATCGATTGCTAGAGTGGAAGCCATTCAGATGTTTCTCGCCTATGCATGTTCAAGAAAAAAAAAGTCTACCAAATGGATGTTAAGTCAGCATTTCTGAATGGAGAAATAGAAGAAGAAGTTGACATCGAACAACCTAAAGGTTTCTACTATCCGAAAAATAAGACTATGTTTGTAGGTTAAAGAAGGCTTTGTATGGTCTCAAGCAGGCTCCCAAAAACAGTGACATGTGGCACATCATACAAGTTCGCTCTACTGAACTAGTCCATAATTAAGTCATTCTGAGAGATTGGGCATAACTTTGTTTTGAAGAGTCCAAATCGAATTAGACCTATGGCATTGGAAAGAAGACTCAGAGGGATACTATAGGACCGAAGATCACATATTGGGGATCTGAAATCACAAAGAGACATTAGATTAATATCGTGCTCCGAGAAGGCGAGAAAAACTAGATCAAGTGCTATCAAGGGAAGCAAAGGAACAGACTTTCTAGGGTAGCAAAGAGCAAGGTGCCGTAAAATGATGCAGCAGATGTAAGCTACAGGTAAGTATCTTCTATATATGCGTGTTGATTTCTTAATTGCATTAGGTTCTTTGTATTGTAATTTGTTGTTTTTTCTTAACACTAACATATGCTCTGTAGGATGAGGTAAGTTTTTCTATTATCATGTCATGGGTATAATCTTGAAGAATTTTTGCAGGTATTATATATTCATCAAGAGAAGACTCAATGCATAATCTAATGTTTTGAATATTGAGAAATGGTATCATGACAAGAGCAGCAATCAAGGTGTAAAACAACAACAAGAAGTTCACCATATGAAGTCTTCAAGTGGGAAGCACTGCATGCAATCATTGTAAAAGTATCATTGTAAAAAGTCATTGTAAAAGCATCATTGTAAAAGTTGTACAAGTGTCTATTTTCCAAGAGTTGAAGAGGCAGTTTTGGGAGGTCTAGGATCATCATTAGGTGGTTGTGTCATAGTTGGGGTTATGGTCTAGTGTGTCATCTTCTTCTACATCATTCTATACCATTGTAAAGTGGACCATTTTCCATGGTATGAGATTCCATTCTTCTTTTATTATTCTATAGGGTGGTAGGCTGGTGCTAGGCTGGTGCATGAAGACACCAACAGGTTCAAGCCTGTGAAAACTTCAAGGTGGTAGGGTGGTGCTAGTGTGAGTTGTAGCTCATTGGGTGTTGGGGCATCCATTCAATTGACTACTGAAGAATCTCGGGTGTTGGAGCATCCATCCAGTGGGAGCTGAAGAAGAATGATTTTCTAGAATTCTAGGAAGTTGTTGCTTTCATTTCAATTAGGGCTGAAGATTAAAGAATTTATTAGAAAAGCGTTTGGTGGTTTTTGACCGAGAGGATGTTTTCCACCTAAAATCTGTGTGCCTCCTAGATTCTTTTATTTACTGTTATTATTGCATAAACACTAATAATAATTTAATATTAACTAATTCTATGAAAAAGATTTAAAAGTGGCAAATTACTAAGGAAGACTGATTCACCCCCCCCCCCACCCTCTTATTTCTCCCAACAATTCTCCCTAGTTGAGAGGGAGCATTAATTTTGGAAATGTGGTCAAATTCCACCTTGTACAGATCATATGACCAAGATGATTGCATTAAATTCCTCTTTTCAAGAGGACCAAAATCGACTTAAATATCACCTTATTTGGATAAGCGAAAGATGATTTTTGAATTTATTTATTTACTCATGTATATTGGGTTAGGTCGGCCCTAACCACATGTTAAATTGGACATGTCGAACTCAACCCCAAGTGGACCCTCATGAAAGCCTATAAATAGAAGAGTCCTAAAACTCATTTGGACACATTGATCACACTATCTTCTCTTCTCTTATTGTCTTGGTTCACACAGGTCTGTCGAAGGAATGTTCGTGCAAGGGTTTGAAATATCAGGGGTGAAGCTTGCAATGATCTAAGGTTTTCTGATTCATGGATGTGGGAACAAAACTGGGAATTTTAGTCCCTATATAGTGGCAGACAGTGGTCTAGACGATGTCCAAAAATCCCTAGAGGTTGGCATAGAGTGTTTATGGGAGCGTTCGAGAGGCTAGGGTTTCCACTAATTAGTTTGGTCCTCAGAGGCACGCACAGTATGGTCCTGAGAGCATTTGCGTTGCCATAGATGCTCACACAAAACCCCTATGAGATCATCTAGGATTTTAGGTAGATCTGGGTATGTTTGACCCTAGACACCCTCATCTAGTTCGCCTAGGAGCATCCATATTTTTTTTGGACGCAGTCTTCCAATTCTCTAGAGAGCATCCAAGACTGCAATTAGGGGAATTTTGAGGTCTAAAATGGGCCTACTAAGGAAATTATAAAATAATAGTGGAAATAATAAAATGAGATTAGATTACATCATCAAAGTTTAGAGGGAAAAATGAAAAAACTACTTTTTCAACTCGTATTTTCAACTTATCTCCTTATGGGTTTACTCAAATTTTGAGCAGGAGCACTAGTTGGATGAAAAATTGTATTCCTCATCCAAGGAGTTCCCATGTTTCATACTTTCAATGGACCTTGCTACACAAAAATGAGAAATACATGAAAAATGTGATTGCAATCGTGTTTTTTCAGGTATTTCTCATTTTTCATGTAGCAAGGTCCATTGAAAGTATGCAACATGGGTACTTTTAAGATGAAGAATTAAAATTTTCATCCAACAAGTACTCCCACTTGAAATTTGAGTAAAACATTAGGGAGATAAGTTGAAAATACAAGTTGAAAAAGTAGTTTTATTATTTTATTATTTTTTTAATCTTTTTACTTTAAGAATGGTGAATCATGCCCCATGGTTGACACCATCATCTTGAATCCTATTTGTTCTTATGAAGTTTATTTGGTTGTAAATTTTTCTTAGGAGGCCAATTTTAGACCTCAAAATTCCTCTAACATATAGAAACTCACACAACTCCTCCTCCCAGGGTCTAGGACTCAAAGATGAGATTTCTGTATTCCGAAGATTTCTCTCAATGACAGTAGTGTTCAGTTATATCCGACAGTTGACTACAGTAAGTGACAACACATTACAACCATCAGAATGAGGGTTTTGATTATAAGCATGATTAGACATGTTTCATGGATATCATAGTTGTTTTGTTGAGTAGGTAAAGTTATGGATCATTGTACTCTCTTTTGCTGAATCATTCGATGACGATATAAGAAGAAGAAGATTTGCAAGGGTTTTCCTAATAGTGGGTTTTGCCCTAGTCTTGGACCAATCCTGATGTCTCTATGTGTGCATTCTTTTCTTCTATTGTTCCTTTGTGTTCTGCTGCATTGATGATGATGATGTTGTTATTTCTATATAATTTCATATGCTGATGAATAATCATGTATATTTGAATAATGTAATGATGATATGGGGTGAACTTAATGTATTAATGAAGAAATGCAATTATCAAAGAAAATAACAATGTAGACCCATGAAAAAAATTAACAGATTGAATTTTTTGAGTCATCTCTCTCTCACACGTGTGGATTTTCTTGTCTACTACTTGAGGGTCGAAGTGATGCTACTGGATCAAAGGCTAACTACTAGGTCGAAGTTTTTGTTGGGCTAACTACTAGGTTAAAGTTGTTGTTGGACTAACTTGTTGTTGGATCATATTTTTGCTCATGCTACAAGTTGATGCTACTAGGTCAAAGTTATTGTTGAAAGGGTTATCATCTACATAAGGAAGAAAAGGTTTACTTGGTGTGGAGGAAGCTTGTGTCTAGGTCAAGAGTCTTGGAGTATCTCGTGAATTTATTAAGGAAGCATTGTTGACTAGATTTTCCCCTAGATAGGGGTTTTTCCCTAGATGTTCTCTATATCTGGTGTATGTGATCTTTGCACTATTGTTTCGGTAGTTTCTTGGTGAATTAAAAGATAAAATAAGAACATAAAGAGAAGAAAGTCACAAGTAATTATCTAAATAAGGAAAATCTTTCTGTGTTTCTCATTTTCTGACAATAATAGCACTGGGATTCCTTTTAGTGTTGGAGGTTAGCACCTTCTTGGTAGAAACTGAGACTGGATTTTGAGGATCCCTAGGGAAGTATTTATGCCTTTACTGCATGATCCTCTTCTTAAGATGAACAAATGTTACACTACATACATCCATGACTCTGTCGATTAGTGGAGGTGTAATTCTTATTTCCCAGAATGAAAGATGACTACCTATAAGGGGAGGTTCCTATGGATTGTCTGGTTCATCATCCATGGGTTGGATGGTATCTTCTTCTCCAACTCTTCTTATTCAATATTTTGAGTCAGTTGTTCTTCTTACAGTCCCTGTGTTGCTTCTGCCTCCTGGGACTACCTTTGTTTTTCTTCCTCTATTCTTTTCTCCTCTCCTGCTATGCTTGACTAGATCCTGTATTTAAAGGATCAACTTTCCATTTCTTGCTGCTTTCACCTATTGAGTCGTAACTGATCCTTTTCTTAGGAGCTACTTTCCTTACTTGAGGGGTTATCTCTTCTTCTTCTTGCACCTACAAGTCTTGAGTTGGTGGATCTTGAGGTGAACTAGTTTCCATCTGTGGATGTGCCTTCGTGTTTTCTATGTATCAATTCTTTATCTTCTCATCTTCTGTTGTGGACATCAATGAGTACCCCGTATTATGGCCGATCCTTTCACAATGTTTCCTAGACACTCTCTTGGGGTCATATCCAGGGAAGTCTTTGGTAGCAAAGTGCAAGTGGTCCATCCCATGTATCTCTACTGTTGTCACTTTGTGACTCTTCAACTCATATAATAGGATCCTCAACGAGAATGTGGGCCAAGGCACTTTCTTCCTCCTATGAATAATGCCTCGCAATCCCTTGTCCAACTGTTTTGCTACTTCTTGCATGACCATCTTATTGGTCACATATCAGGGCATGAGATGAGGGGATATCTGAAAACCAAAACATTTGATGTATGTACCCTTTTGAGCTGCAAACTAGTCTACGATATCTTAGAGTGACTCCTTTACATGATGGGTCATGCAAGGAGGATCGATTTTGAATATCATCTGAAAGATAACTGCAAAGAAGTGTTCAACTAATTTTCCATACATTTCTTCAAAGCTTGATTTTGATAACACTCTGCAGTGGAAGTAAACCATGAACTTCTCCTCAGGGGTCTAGTTCCAATTCATTCATGGGAACGCATATTGTGCACTGATTCCATCTAAGAGAAATGCAAACATGTAGTGCCTAGTTTGCCCTCAAAGATGATTTTTCTTGCCCCACATAACGTTTCAACTTGAAGGACAATATATATTCCCAATTGAACATTCTGTCACCAGTTTCCACCATGTTGAGCATATATATCCAATTCTCCTCAAACATGTCAACATTCTTGCACCCATGTAATCGACAACACATGGCTATCAAACACTAATATACATCTCTAAGAATAGTTTTTGGATAGACTGCGGATGGGTGATGGAAAAACTTGGTAGGCTCTCGCAACCATGATTTTATAACGTTACTTGTAGGTTTTAACCTCGTATAGAAATTACCTGCATACAAATTCTAAAACATAGAAAATAAACAACGCGAGAGCATAACACATAAAACACATATACACAGAGATTTTCCCCTGGATCCCAAAACCAGGATTCCAAACTTGACTTTTCATTATATTCATTTCAATGTTACAATACATATTTATACATGCTGAAGCATCCAATACCATGGACCTAAAAACCATCGCATCCAAAACCTTGTGCGAAAATCATGCACAAAACCATAGGTGGGTTTGCCCAACCTAACATAGGGTCCAAAACCAAAATTTTCCGGGGCACTACCTTGGACCCCATAAAGTGGGGTTACAGGTACCACTCAAGCCCCCTATGACCCCCCCCTCGCTTCTAACCCCCGGTTAACTATGTGGGCTAGTCGTGGAAAGAATATAACACAACCCAACATTCTCCCACTTGTTGTTTTCTTTCCATAGGGGGCCACAAGAGAGCTTAGTAATTTTTCTAGCCCTGCAATGCCGATTGTTTCTCTACACCAAGAGAACTTGTCAGAGCTCACAAATTTTGTCAATGCATCTACAGTATTCATCAAAGTGTCCACGTTTACCAGAAACACCTTTTTGTCTTCTATCATATCCCTCACAAAGTGATATTGAACACCAATGTGCTTTGTATTTGAATGATATGCAGGGTTCTTTGCCAAGAAAATTGCACTTTTCCTGTCACAGTATATCCTTATAGCTTCCTGTACTAGCCCCATACTTGAACACAATCTCTGCAACCAAACTGCTTCCTTGCTTGCATGAGTGGCTGCCATGTATTCTACCTCTGT
>APFE030265737.1:0-30283 GCA_000404065.3 Pinus taeda | reverse complement strand
AGGCCTTATAGATATCCATATGTCGAAAGGAGTGAAATTAATCATATGGTTGCAGAAATGATAGAGGTTGGTATATGTATCCAACCAAATTTGATAAACAAAACAAGGGATGAATGGAAGAATGGCAAAGCATGGTGGGAACTCATTCAAAAATTTTTGAAGATCCCAGTTCTAACAAGATTGCTAGAACTTGACAAAGAAGGAAAAATCATATTAGAACCTGAAGCATTCACGGAACCAAGAAGTCAACACCTACGAAATCGATTAATTTCAAAGCATCTCATCAAGTGGAAGAACTTACCCGTTGAATATTCCACATGGAAGGATGAGAATTTTATACAGAAGCATCAAGAACTACTCAAGAATTGAGGACAACACTTTTTGAGGCAGAGGGGCATGTTAGGTCCCTATACTACTAGTGTAACCTCTTATCATTATTAGTACAACCCCCTTATTATATTGTTGTGCCCATGTAGTCCCCATATTGTTATTATTGTGCCCTTACATTATTATTGTTATGCCTTCTCTGATTATATTATGACCCCTTAGACTCCTATATATAGCAAGGAGGTATTTTCATTTATATCATCCAAGAATTGTTCATTTGTGTAATGTAAAGCAGGTTGCCCTCTCGAAGAGGTTGAATTTTAAGTCGTTGATCTATCTTTTCTATCTTTTTGTGAGTTGGTTTCATAACATTTAATAGGTGCTGACCTAGACTTAATTAAATAAAATTAGGAAGGTTTAAAAGCTTGGTTAGTTCACTTTTCTATGGATTCTTGGATAGGACCCATCTTATCATTTACCCCTTCTAGTTTTTCCCCATATTTGAGTGTAATTCCCTAACAACATTTGCATTTTCTTCAAGAAAATGTTAGCATTCATAATATGGAGTGTTAGATATAACTATATCGTCATGATTTCCTGGACTATTTGATTTCCTTTTGGTGGATTCTTTGATGGAAGTCCATCTCTATTCCCAGTATTTCTAGGGAAACAATTCTTTGGGTAAATTATGCTTCCCATGCTATAGTTAGAAACTAGTAGGTACATTTTTTCTTAGGACCATCAATATTTTGTGAGTAGCCAGATTTTTAGGGAAAATTTCATAGGAAGTACCTTTATCTTTGGATTTGTTCTCGTGTTCACGGGTATGGTCATTTTTGGGAGAATTTTTTGAATGCCAATTTTGTTTTTATGGATGATTATGCCTTTTGGAGTAAATTTGTTAGTAGCTACAATATATATAAGGGAAACTAATAATTTTATAAGTAATTTTGTCTTCAGTTCCAAACCATATTCGTACTTTCTATTTTTTTACTAATAAAAACATATTTTCCTAAAATCAAATTGGATCATCTGAATTACTGTAGTGACATAGGATTAGTAAAATAAAATTAGGAAGGTTTAATCAATTGTTTAGTTCTCTTTTAATGTTTGGGTGTAGCTTCCTTGTAAAGATATTAGATATTTTTCCCATAGCTACTTCCTTCATTACCTTTTATTATTAGATGACATCTGAAATATCTAAGCAAAAAATTCTTCTAAACATTTTAATATTTCATGCCAAAATGATTTTTTGCATTATCTTGTATGTTTATTTGGATTAGAATTTTTGAATTACTTTGTTTTTGAAAATGTTTTTTTTAGTATGTGAATGTTTGAGTGTCCTATTAATTGAAGTGGAAGAGATCTCTCTTATGGTCCCTAGGTTGGGTTCATAGGAAAAAAATCAGTTGCCATTGATATTTACATGTATTTGAAATGTGAAGAGTCATTATACATTATCAAGATTTGTGTCAAACCCTTTTAGCAATAATGAGCCAAAATAAATGATTAGCTATAATGAATTAGAAATTTCACATTTATAGTAAACCAATATTATCTAGCATTTGTGGCCTTTTATGAAGCCTGGAATGTAAATTGTGAAGTGCTACAAAATGAAAAGTAGAAATCAATATAGCGAGTGAAGTCTAATAATTGCATCAAGTCCTTGTGAGAAGACTCCCTTAACATAAGAGTTAAATGTGATGATACAATGGACGAATGTGTAGTGATATATCTACTTTGTTTGTTTCTTTTGTCTATTTGATTAGTGCATGTATGAGGATATAGTTTGGTGGAAATTCTCTATGAAAAATCACCTAGCGGGGTTTTCGGATTACCTTATATACCAACGCATGTGATCCTAATCTAGGGTTATTCTCCCTGTTGTTCAATTGTCAGGTGGTAGCTCTAGTATCCATTAATTATGGAAATTGACATAAGTGATGATAGGTGGGAAATATCTATAATATTGGAGACATCAATTACATCACTACATTAATGCTCCTAGGGAGAGCCTCTATACTACATGCATGGGCACTTGCATTGATAAATGCTAGTGTTGGAATGTTAGCATAATTGATTCTCATACATTTTTTAGTTGGGATTTTGATATAATAATCATTGGCCAATTTTTGGATGACCCCTTTATCATTTTGTTTCCTTGTAATATCTTGTTAGAATGATTAGGGTTGTTCTCTTTTATGTTATTGCAGTTGGCCATATGTTGTTTTTTATAGACAGTTCTACAACATTGTGGCTAAATAAAGGAACTATTGGTCCCACTGATTGTGAAACATCCCTCGATAAGAGGGAGGGGAACCATTATCTATGTGAATAATATATCTTGCTTTGGATGAGATATATATTGTAGGCTTAGGAAGGATGATATTCAGTTATGAAAAAGATTACAAAGTATTGCTTTCTGTTGTAGAGAGGAGTCCACCACCTCATTTTAATCATATTTTGAATCATAGTATGAATGAGACTAGCAAGTATTTCTTTATGTGGTAGATTTAAAGTGCGTGTTGTCCTTCGACTCTACGAGATCCTTCCATTTTATCATCAAGTACTACGAAAGTAAACTCTGATATACTCATTATATTTTATGTCGATTAGTGGGATACGAAAACCTTCACCTAGTATATTATCATTTTGGTCTTGTTAAATGTTTTGGGTAATATTTAACTTCCAATGAATTATTCAGGAGGTACATATTCCCTTAGGATCATTATTTTTTGTGGGGAGACATATTTTTAGGTGAAATGTCGTAGGGAACACCTTTCTCACTGGATGTGTTACCATGTTTGAGGGTTCTTTCACTTATGTGAGAAATTCTTTGAAGGCCAATTTTGGTACTCTCGATAGTTATTTATTTAGGAGTAACTTTGTTTGTAGTTACAATCCACTTCTAGAAGGATTTGTCATAACAATTATTTCTCAAGAGTTCTTTCTCATTAGTTTTTTTTGGCACCAATACTTTCATAAGTACTCATGATGTAAATATGCGTAATAATATTTATTTTTTCGTTGAAGACATTAAATAAGAAATACTAAGAAAGGAATAATTTTTTTTTTATTTTTTATTTCCTTATAAGAATTTCTATAATCTTTAGTAAATGTAGTTTTTTCAAGTGTGACAACTACATGTTTAGATAATTTAACTACATGTTTTTTCAAGTGTGACAACTACATGTTTAGATAATTTGGACTTCTACAACCTTTTGAATTCCAAATGAATTTTGGAATTACATATGACTTTTGTTATTACATGCCTTTTTTACTTCCATGACTCTTTAGTTCAGATATGACCCTTGGAGTTCCACTTTTTTTTCTTTACAATGATTACAATAATAAATCACCACTTCCATATCAACTTGTGATGAGCCTTGACATGTCACTATATTTGATGACAGGGACTAATAGTGGATTATGACATGGAATTTCTCTAGTGGTGACATGGATGCCAACTACATCTTCATTCTTCGTGAAACTACAATTGTTGATGTTCTCCACCCTCCAAAAGGTCTATGATCAAATGGAGTCTTCGAGGTACTTTGATCATCAAGGTTTAAGTATGTTATTCTTTATTTTTGTGCTTCCATTGTTTTTTCTACTCACCTGATATTCCTCATGTATGCTTGCCATGATTTTTATAGAAAACCTGTATCTTCAGTCACAAATGACGAGCAACTATGAGCCTAAAAATCACCTATTCCACTAGGTATATTTTTTTTTTATTCATTTCACTTCATTACTCCCAAGAGGGACAAAAGTGGCACCCAAGGGAGAAGGAAGGTGTAGGGAACACTCCTAAATATTGAGGGATCAAGTCTTCAAGCCTTAACATGGGCTTATGTGCTTAAGAGGCCCAAGAGGGTGCATGGTGCAAGTCCAAAGGCTGAAGGGAAGAGCTTCATTCCTTTAGAGTGAACTCATTCACTCTAATGATATAAAGGGTGCACAACACATTAAGGAAGGCTAAAGGTAAATATTAAGGTCTTCAAGGTGTGCTTGCATGCTCAAGGAGGGCACACTTCTTCGATTCGATGGAGTGCACTCAAGGAAGACTTGGTCTTTTTTGAAGGGTATAGATTGGAGAAAGGAAGAAGAAAGAGGCTTAAGGAGTGTGCCTAGTGAAATTGGAAGGTGCATGGTGCACTTTCGAACAATGTAGGGTTCCACATCAAGGCTTCAAAGTGTTCCCATGCACTCTTTTCCTTAATGAGTTCACTTTGAACCAAAAATTTATCTAAGTCTAAAATATTGAGATCAAGAACTTGGCACTGTTATTTTTTACTATTATGTGATCTACTAGACACTGATTCAATGATAAAGAGATGGTGCTTATTGATTGATCACAAAGTTATTTCCATAGGGCCAAGGATATTGGGTTTGGGCCCAACCCTAGTGTCTTAGGACCCTCTTGTGTATTTGTATCTCCTTTTCGCTCATAGCACTTCTAGTTTCTTACATTCAAGTAGAGAACAATCCATAAAATTATGTGATTGCAGCCTCTACCTCATCTCTCTCATGGTAGCATGAATAGAAGGATTTAAAACAATAGTTTAAAAGTATTATCTTTATCATTTCTTGGAATAATATGTGTTAGTCATCTTATGGCCATGTGCTTGTTGTATCTTAGCAATTGGTTTATTTATTAGATTATAGTTTTGGAATAAATTTGATAATGTTAAAATTCAACTCATCTATTCCACTAATAGTTGTTTCATTTTGTCAATAATAAATGGATAGATGCATGTGATGATTGCAGGGTTTTTTGGAATTTTAGGTCATGGAACCTTCAGCACCTCCATCTTAGAATTCCTCACATTCTCTTCTGAACCCCAAATTCTATCCTAAAGATTATGTTCGTGATACCATTTTCAAGGGATCGTCAAGAGCATCCCTCCTATTGGAAAATATTCCTTCAAAAGGTTGTGAGATTGGCTAGGGGATTTGGCCACATTTCAATCATCTACACAAATATCCATCCACCTTTCGATATTTGATGCTTTTTATCTAATAAACATGTACAATGGGTCAAGTGGTTACCTCTCGCTGAATGGTCGTATAACACTTCTTTCCATACTGCAGCAAAAATGACCCCATTTATGGCACTTTATGGATATCATACATCGTCCATCAAATCATATTTAAGAGAAAATTATAAGGTTCAAGAAGTGGAAGATCACATTGAGCATCAAAAACAAGTTCTCCAACTCTTAAAGGATAATGTCAGTTTGGTATAAAATAGAACGAAACAACAAGCATATCAACATCGCAGCGAAAGAAGTTTTGATCTAGTTGAATGGGTATTTCTATGACTACAACAATACAAACAAATGTACCTCAAGCAAGCTAAGAAGGATAAAAAATCATCACCAAATATTGGTACTATTGCATACAAATTGGAGCTTTCTACATCTTCCCGAGTGCACCCAGTTTTCCATCTTTTGTGCCTAAAGAAGGTTATAGGTGATAAAATCCAAGTTCAAACAATACTTCTTGAACTTGAAAAGGAAGTTAAAATCATATTGGAACCTGAAGCAGTCATAGAAACAAGAACTTAACAACTACGAAATAGATCAATTATCAGAGTATCTCATAAAGTGGAAGGACTTACACACTGAAGATTACACAAGCAAGGATGGGAAGTTTTTACAGAAGCATCTAAAACTACTCAAGTGTTGATGACAATGCTTTTTTGAAGAAGTGGGGCATGTTAGGTCCCTACAATACTAGGTTATTACCCCATTATTATTTCCATTGTAGCCCCTTATTGTTATTGATGTGCCCCTACTGTCACCATATTGTTATTATTGTGCCCCATAAAAGCCCACTATTGATATTGTTGTGCCATTAATTTATTTTTTATGACGCCTCTGATTATATTGTGACCCATTAAGCTCCTATATATATAAAGGACATTTTTTCATTTCTATCATCCAAGAACTGTTCATTTGTGTAATGTAAATCAGGTTTCCCCCTCGAAGAGGCTAATTTTGAAGTCTTTGATCTATCTCTTATTCTATTTTGCGAGTTGGTTGCATAACAACACCAACATCATCATGGAGTTCCAAGTACTCTATCTCTCAAAACTACTCCAATATCAACAACTACACATGAAGCGATTAGAATACAAAGTGGGAAACTATGTTGGAAACCACGAGACTAGGTTGTGGATCCTAAAATATGTGTCTTTTTATTTATAGGTTGTGAAGTATGATGAGGTGTTAGATAAAATAAATTTTGATAAACAGAGGTCATTACTTGTGATTCTTTGCTTGATGATCCATCATTCTCTTAGAGAAATTTTGTTGTTGTGCAACATAGAAATGACAGGTTCACATCTTCCACTAGAAAAGATTACTTGGTAGCTACCTAGAACTTAATTGAGTTTATGTGAAGATTCAAATTCCACCTAAATACTAAGGAATAATATGGTTTTTGTGTAAAGCCCAACTTGGTAAGAGTTAATTGTTAGAATGTTTATTGTACACCTTAGTAGTGGATTGGTTAGAAGCCCAATATAATACTTTGTCATAGGAACCTTTACTCTCAATTTCTAGCTTTTAGTATACTTTGTTGATTCCAAGTGGACCTTCAAAGTTTTTGTTCTAGACTTTTGTGGCACTCAAGATGGCATGAGGGCATGTTAAAAGTGCTTCCTTTTGTTGGTGGTTTACGTTTGGATTGCCTACCATGAGTTAAAATATGTACTTTTTTGTTTCTCTTAATTAATATTTGTTAATTGGAGATTTCCTTTAGTATATATATATATTTTTTCAACCTCCTACAAAACTTATTTTTCTATTCATGGGATGGGCAACCAATTTATTGTTCTCTCATGTAACTTGGAGCTATGCAATTAATATTAAATACAACCCATATAACGTATTGTAATTTTCTCTCCCACATATTTATTCCCTCAGTATTTATCTTCAACTCAATGGATAATTATATGAATATCTAATTTGCAGATTCACAAGCTTCCCTTTCAGAGATTTTCTAGCTTAAAATCCCAGTTATTTATTATAAAAATCTGATCTACACTCAGTTTTTGTTTATGGTGGCAGTCAACAAGTTACAATACTAGTTTTTAAAGCATATAATCATAAATATATTTAATGAAAAAGAGGGTGTTACACATATGAATCAACTTATGGTTTTTTGGCATACGACACTGATAAGCCATGGTATTATAACAAATTTTATTTACAAATTAATAATCTCCCTGGTGAATAGTGTACCATGTTTTTTATGTATATATTTTTAACTTATAATTTTTATTTTCTTTTGTAATATGGGTGGGTTTGCATCTTCATCGTGTCCAATATATCATGAGATTAGGGTAGGAAATCGAACAAGTGACTTCACATCGAACAATGCCTTAACATAGCACCAACCATTTAATTTGTATGGTTGTGCTACTTATAATAAATTTAGTAGAAGATAGTTTATTAGTTATTGCATATACATAAATATTATTTTTATTAATGAAATAATTGATAATGGATCTCCATAACTAAAAGTGAAAGAAGTAATGATGAAGTGAAATTGCATTTCCATACTTATAAAGAGAAATTTTAGGTTCAAGCCAAGACGGATGCTTTGTTCAAATAATCTGCAATGTAAGAGGATTGAATAAATTGTACTTCATTGGGGTTATGAGATATGCATATGGAGATTTCTATTGAATAGTTTAGGGGATATCCAAGATTTGGAAGTTTGACATTATATTTCTACAAAGGCCATGAAACATTGCAACTATTAATGGTGTTCAATGCTGCTAATAATCTTGGGTTGCAATTGGCATAAACGCTAATGGGGTGGTCGCTTGTAATGTTTTAAAAATGGTTAGAGATGTTGTTATTGGAATTAATAAGTCTTACTTGTATCATTAATTATTCACTAAGATTGTAATTGCTATATGTATTGGTTCTTGTGGTGTGGAGAAAATATCTACATGTGTGGAGTGTGAATGAAATATTCTAATTCTGAAAATAGTTAAAATATTTCCTATCTTACACTAAAGCTTGAAATATTTATGCATAAAAAAATTGATTAAATAATATAATGAACTTATTATTATAAATATATAAATTATTTTGATATGTAGATATATATTTTTAACAAAATTATAGATGTTTCAAATGTTATATTATAAAATATGGTTAATCCTCTAACCATGTCTCTATGGTAATCATAAAACATCACAAATCCTCTAGTTAAAGGACCACAAAATATGTCAAATTCTTTAGTTAGGTATACAACATGTCATTGAAATTCATATCTATTTACAATGTCTTAGTATTTCATCTAAAATTAGAATTATAAGACAACATCTTAGAAAGTTATGTGAAAACCTTAATTGAAAAATGGTTTATGTCCATTATGTATTACTTGAAATCCAAATTATCACTCTAACCTGAAAATAAACACTATAGTAGGGGTCTTCTTATTATAAGGGTCCCTAAAATAGCCATATAATATTCCATACCATAATTCATAGATATAATGCATTATATAAATAATCATATTATTATATAAATTGAAGTTCCTTCTTAAACATGCAGAAACCTTGCTTGCATGGTTGAGGTGTTAATGGTTTGAGGAACTTCAATTTATAAAATTATTTTAGATAGTTACGCATTGTACATAGTCTCCATTATATTTTTCCTTGGTTAATATTGTTGATGTTCATTTATGTTAACTTAATTTAGAATCAAATGACCTTGTTTGCAATCTTGTTTTTGGTTTCCATAAAGCTTTTCCGACTAGGACATCCTATTCAAATCCAATTTTAATTGTGTATGAATTGAGTTGCCCTGTTTCATGGAATATGTAATAAATACATTAGCAAAGGAAAAACTCTTTGGTTTCATGTCTCCATGTTGCATTTGGAAAAACATTTTATCAGTATTTTGATTGAGTATGAATTTCTCTGTTTTAACCCGTGAAATTTTAGGAACTATCCAACCATAAATAAAGTATTTTAAATATCATGGTTTTATTATATAATAATAATTTGATCTACATTAACCACTAAAAACTAATAATAATTGTATTTATTATTGCTAAACAACTAAATTATAATTACTTTTATCACATTTAAAATAAAATAATAAATAATACTTTTAAAAAAATGGTTAGCAATAATTTTAAATATTTCAATGTAATTTCTTATTTCTTCTATGACAATAAATTAACCATTAAATTTTAATATTTTCCGTTTAATTTTTAGATGACAGTGTTTTTAGTGCTCAAATCTGCCTTAGGTTGAAGGAAGGCGGGATTCAAGATAACATCATACCACGCTCAGCCTCGTTGTTCGAACAATCAAAAGCAAGCTTGTAAGAACGTACCCGCACATTATTAGGCACTTTTTTCGAGGTGTTTGAGGGAGAAAAAGGACTGCGTACCCAAATACCTATTCCAGCACCATCATTTCCCACTGCGCCATCAAAATCCATAGTCCACAATCCATCTTCATCTTCTTATAAGTGTCGAAAATCTGCTAACTCTGGTTTTCCTGTTTGTTGTCTGTCGCCTTCAGCTGATTTCCCAATGTTTTTTCGCAGCTCATGTCTTTCTTTCCTCAAAACCTCTCTGAAATTCTCTGCTATATCTGGAATATCATCTGCTACAATTAATTGACTGTCTATATCATTGAAACTATCTGAATATAAAACAAAAGACTCTAGATTGGTATATACATAATTCACTGAATGATTAATTGGTTTCTCCTTGCAGGTAATCATGTATTTCATTTCCTGCTCCCGATACAATTTTCTCATTTGGCCAAACACGGGAATCATTGCATAGGAGAAATCAAGTTGTATTGTCCCTTTCAACTTCGCTCCCCAAGATCTGGAAAGGAGCATACCAAATCGAGGAGGAATGTCTGCTACAACAACATCCATCAAAACATTCTTTGTAGGAATTTGATCCAGACTTACCACTAAGTCCTTAATGAGTCCGATACATCTCACTCTGCTTGAATCAAATGAAAATAGATCATGGTATTTCCTAGTGATGTCCAAACCTAGCTTCTCCATAATAGCTTTTGGCATTAGATTATGAGAAGTGCCGGAATCGAACATGGCATTATGTAACACAAACTCATGCACTCTCAAACATATAAAAAGGTGGTACATCGCTATCCGGAGACTCACCATTCAAAGCTGGTCCAAAAATCAATTCAGGTTGATCGTCCTCCACACTCACCATATCATACATTGGGTCAAAATTCAAAATTTTGGAGACTTGTCCTCTGTAAATGTTATTCCTCATTAATTCGGTCAAGGGGGTGGATACCTTTAGTTTAGAAATTTCATTCTCTAAACTAAAAGTTGAGATCTTTTCCGCTTCTTTGGCCGGAATATCTTTGCCTTCAGTTTTATCCTTTGGTGCGGCTCGCTGGTTTACTTTTTCATGTGCTGGTGGAGACTTGCTAGCAATAGGATCAGTAATTTCTTTTCCTTTCTTTGTTGCAACAACTGGCTCATTTTTCAATGTTGGAACCTCCTTTCTCTTCTGGACTGGATTGATAGGTACATTTTTGTTCCTAAGTGAATACTGACGTTGTTGAGTGGACAAAGCATGTATATAACCTCTTTGGTACTCATTCAACTCTTCTTCAAGAGCTGTGTCATTAGCCAAGATAAAATCTCCATCATCTTGCACTGCTGAACTTCCTGCATATTTGTCATCTTCAATGACAAAGGTGGCATATCATCACGAGTAAAGAAGTGATTTTCTTCACCTATTACATTATCTTCATCATTAGACTCAAGACCAACACAATTCTGCTGAAGAGGTGTCTTTACTTACTGATGTGGTCGTGCAGGTTCTTGTGGGCGCTGCTCACGTTGTTTGATCCGATATTGTGGCTGCTGCTGGCCACATAAATTAGGATTCCGAATTTGAGGTTCGGGCTTATCAAGTGTTAACCTTTCAATCATCTTTTCCATCTTGCGGAGCTCTTGATCTGATGTAGAAGCTTCTTCTTTTATTGAGACCTTCTTTTCAGCTTTCAATCTATCCCGTTTGTCATTCAAATTCGCTTCAACGCTAACGACAATTTTATGCATTTCGTCCAAGGTAGCTGGATCTCACTCTCTTAGATGATATGCCATATCCGGATCAAAACCATCTGGAAAATTGAGTAAGACCGACTTTCTAGATGGCCTTAAATCATCGGGGATCGCATTATAAACCGCATTGAATCTGATATAGTAGTCTTGGACGGACTCACCGACATTCCGCTTGATCTCGGTGTATTCTGAAGTAATTTGAAGAGGATCTTTTTTAATTTCCCAACGATCCAAAAACTGTTTTTGAAGCTCAGCCAAGGTGGGAATACTCCTAGCTGCCAAAGCTCTGAACCATTTTCTCACCTCTCCACCGAAAGTTTGCACAAAGATTCTCATTGTTACATTTTCTTCATCAATTTCATACCGCTCAAATAAATCCGACATTTTCTCCACATGCTGTTGAGCTGGACCACTTTGAGGAGTGCCATCGAACAATGGAATCTTACTCTGATAATCTGCGGGCATGTCATCCAAAACTTGAGGAAGTTCAAGAGGAGCAAAACGAGCAGCCATTGCTCTTGGTGGATTTGCAATCGGCCTTGGAGATGTTGGGGGAGTAGGTGTAGCTAAGGTGTGAGGTGTATGAGGAGGGGTGTGTGGAGGAGATGCAGTTTTGGGTGTAGAAGGAGTAGATGAAGGTGAATTTACAGCCGATTTTTGATATGTAATAATAGGCTGCACAGGGATGGTGGGAATGAAGGGCGTTTCAGTGGGATTTCTGGAGGTAGATGCCATGATGGAAGATCGAATGGTGGCAGATGCAGTATCTAGAAAATCAGCGATAGTTGAAACCTCAATTGTACTTTGGAGCTGTCTTAAAATAAAATTCTCAATAGACTTATTAGACTTTTCAATTTTAAGAGCTGCAAGGAAATCCGGATTTGGGACTATAGAATTAAGAGCACTTTCGGACTTGGTTTTAAACAATGACAATTCAAACTTTTCATCAAAATCAAATTCTTCAAGATATTTAAAAATTGCGGGACATGAACGAGATTTAGACACGGAAGTCACAGAGCTCTCTTGACGAAGGAGTCTTGGAATCAAATTGGGATTTTCGTAGACGGGAGGAGGATTTGGATCAGGATTAGCTCTAGTATATCGCTTTGAAGCCAGTTTGCTATGGTCAAAAGATCAAAGGGACAAACAACTTTCTTAGCCTATCAAACCCTAAGCTTATCATCCGAAAGCTTAGAATTATCAAATGTACTGGGGTATCTATAAGTTAAGCCTTCCACTCATATGACTAGACCAGAGATTGACTGAAGTAACTTTTATCTACTTGCGCTAATGCAAAGCAAAAGCGTTTCGAAGGCTACCTGGCTAATCTTCAGACTCTGTCTATAATCTATAAAATGCAGAAGACCAACACACAAAGAATTTCTTCCCTAGTATGGTTGCCACTATGTTAGTTCTCAAATCTACCTTACACTGAAGGAAGGCAGGATTCAAGATAACATCATACCACGCTCAGCCTCGTAGCTAGCCCTACGAGGACGGGAGAGGGCTCTCTTCGGGTCAAACTCGGCAAAGATAATCGATGAGGCTCGAGATGACTGAAATAAAGACTAATTTTAGGCTATATATGAAGTACAAGGGTTTGATTTGAGTTTTTAGGAGTTTTTATGTTGGAATCGGGAAAGGCAAATCTGGGCTTGGGGATGAGGCACAGTTTTTGCAGAGGCCTGATTGGGGCAAGGAAGTCAGTCATTTTACTGCTTTTAAAGAGAATGAATGGGTAGCTCAGACTGAGGAGGAGCTAAGGAGAGCAAGAAATTTTCAAGGATTCTCCTTAAACAGGTGAAAACATTGAAAATCAAACAAACTTAAAGGCAGAGCATAACAATCTATGGATTCTACCTTAACACTTCATTTGTTCAATTGCAGAAGATGAGAGAAGGAAAATGATACACATAACAACTTACAATTACTGAGAGAAGCACACCATAAAAACATAAAGTGACATGGATCCCAAATAGTGCTGCAAAATCCTGGTCTTTCCTTAGCCAAAAATGTAGAAAAATATGTACAATAGTATGCCAAAGCAATCCCAAGTGTCCAACCCTGAAAATGATTGAAAGATTACATGATATAGAATAGCTCAACCCATTCCCATGCCTCTAGGGGTTGAGCTCATCATTCTAGGAGCTGTTTCAACCAATTCTAAACCAAGCACTGAAATCTAGGCAACCATTACAACTTGCCTCTATATGTTAGGAAATTGATTCATTCATTAAATTTTCACTTGTTAGTGAATGAATCTTCTAGAGCTAGTAAATAAGTGCCAATATTACCTCATGATCCTTAAATTACATCAAAATAGGTCAAAAATTACATCACAAAGCAAAACTAGTCAAACTGGCCGAATTCCTGAGCTGAACAGTGAAAAATTGGGCAAAAACCCTCTGTGCGTCGCGCCAAATCCTGTGAGAATCGCGCCACTTTGAGACTAAGTTTGAGGCAGCTCCCGAAGTCCAAATTGAGCCCAAGTGTGCTTTCTGGAAAGCCCTACCTGTCTACTTTCCAGCCCCAGTGGAATTTTCCAATTTGGTGTACATTTTCCCCTTTAAAACTGCAATTTCCCAAGACTGCTTCCTGTGTATCAAACTAGGGGCAGAGAGGTCATTTTTTACATGTTTTTGGCCTCCTGAGGACTCAAAACTTACCCAAACTTCTTGGCCATGCATGAGTAGTCATGATTTTCCATGGCAAATCCAAAAATGAAAACCTTTTCTCATTTGGAGCTCCCTAGGAAGAGCGCGCGCCACGTGGCGCGACACTGTGGGAGAAAAACTCTGTTTTTTAGGGCAAAATTTCTCAAACTACCAAAAATGCCGCAAATTTCTTGAAATTTGGGTGGGAGTTCCTCTATCAAGAGTCATGATGAGCCAAGGATTCCTTGGCCAATATCTGAAGACGATCAAGCTCTTTTTGCCTTTTTTGCTTCTTCATTGCCCTTTTCAATTTCGCCTTAAGACTCCTGATTCTTGCTCTAGAACTCATGTTCTGCACCCTGTAATGAAAATCCATGTGTCTCAAAAATGCATTGTCCCTATCAGCCTTGTCCAGCGGTTCCTCTAAGTGCATGTTCAATTTTTCCAAAACAAACTCTCGGTCCTCATCCTTTTGCTCCACGGGTTCGTCTTGTGTTGCCTTGATGTGCTGTCGATTTCCCTTGATCAGTTGCAACTCTATCTCATCTTGTCAATATTCAAGTTTCTTGTTCTGTTGCTCAAGGTATCTGATAATCCACTTGGCCCTCTCTAAGTTGCGAGACAAATCTTGAATCCGTGTTTGTTGTTCTTGCATGATTTCTTTGACATTTTGGCCCACAGATGCATCATCATCCTCGATGAGAATGAAATCAGTCTCATGCTCACCTGAAGGCCCCTCATCATGCATTGGCCCTTTATCTCTATCCTGTACCTGTGGTGCTGATGTCGGAAGCGAGGCCCCTTCCACCCCGGGTGGAGATAACACTCGCTTTGCTGCTGCAAACAAATGTCTAGTGCCCCTCCGATATGTGATGAACACGGGAAAACTAACGGTCTCATGGTGCTCATACTGATGAGAAGGTCCACCTGTCTCAAATCTAACCTTTAAAGGTCCTAGTGGAGCTCTGAAGAAATCACGAGAGATGAAATCCTCCCTGGTGATTCCCTGTAACTCAAGTTGATGCACCACCAAAATCTTGATGAGAGCAAAATGGTAAATGATGTTGAATTGTTGTTCTGAGGTCTTGTTCTGCACAAGGGCAATCATCCTTTCTATGTTTTGGCATATGAACAATGGGATGTTCATCATGTGTACCCGAGTGAAATGCATGAGCAACCTGATATGATAAGCAGATACACGTGAGAAGCGACCTTCACAACTGAAATACTTCATGATTAATTTCATTAAGGGAGCATATTCATCTTTGAGATATCGGAACGGGAACACTCCCTTGAGCTGCCTCAAGAAACCGAGTTTAACATATGGCTCATAGTGTTGCCGATCAATCTTCTCCTTCTTATTCCATGGTTCACCAATGTTAGGCATGCCGGTGGCTAGTGAGATAGTTTCTGGTGTAAGTGTAAAGGTGACACCAGCCAAAGTAACTTAATCTCCATGTAAATGCAGCACAAAGATGAGCCAACTCACGATCGAATTGAACACTAGCCACCTTCTCACAAAATTCATAGCATGATTTAAATCGAAAGAAAGAAATGGCAAGAGGGCAAGCCTGCAATTCTGTGAGGGTGATTGGTTCTTCTCTAACATGTCTGCCACTTTTGTGAGGCCTCCGGGGTGCATGTTCTGCTGTAGGTGAATCACTTTGAGTTTCCACCTCATAATCATATGAATGACCAGATGACATGTTTGATGATATGAACACTGTCTTAAAGACTTATTGTTGATCACTGTGTTGGACTGCTCTTTGTGGTATGTTTGATTTCTGCCACCAAGGAGGAAAACCAATGAAACAG
The DNA here is from genome assembly GCA_000404065.3 of Pinus taeda. NCBI lineage: Eukaryota > Viridiplantae > Streptophyta > Pinopsida > Pinales > Pinaceae > Pinus > Pinus taeda. Next base: position 14,391 of record APFE030265737.1, on the reverse strand, counting down.
GAACTGTTAGGGAGGGGAACAAATAGTAAGGAATTTGGGACTTTTGGGAATAGGTTTCTTAGGGAAATATGGAAGAGAATTAGGGAAATTAGGATAGATTTTGTTTGGGAAAAGGTATAAGGGATTGGGAATTATTGTGTAGGGTTTTTGGGTTTCTTACATTTGTAAATGATAGAGGATAGGAAATTGAGGATAAGGGTTTAGTAAATTTAGGGGAAAAATGGTATATGGGAGAAAGGAATGAAGGAAGAAGGGACAAATGGGATGAAATGGGAACCTTGGTAACAGAGTGATGGATTTGCAATCATAACCACAATTGGCATGAGGATTTAGAGAGGTAGGGTTTGGGGGGTTTTGCTTCATACATTTGGAACCATAATTCATACATTTGGGAGCATAAACCACCATTACATAAGACACAAAGGGATTAAAACATGGATATCGACCCTACCTGGAAAGTTTAAGCAATTCAATGTCGATTTGGAGGAGTTTCGGGCATTTTTTGGATGATAGGCTGTGACCGCCGCGCCACTTTCCCAGAGCGTCACGCCGTTTTAGAGCGTCGCCCCCGTGTAAATTTTCACTGGGCAACTTCTCCTAGAGCGTCGCGCTCCTCCAGTGCGTCGTGCCACCTGCTTTGTGTGTCGCGCCACCTGCTGTGTGCGTCACGTCGGCCAAGCTTCCTCCTATTTCACTCTAATGGTGCATTCATTCAACCAAATCACTTTGAATGGTTTGTTTTTTATCTTGGCTTGCAAATAGCATTGATCCTTATGGCAAAACCTTTTAAAGACATTGATTTTATTTTTGGTTCTTTAAAACCAAAATTTGTAATGTTTTGAAATTGGCACTTTTTCTCTGTTAATACAACTTGGTCTTTTCGTTTCTTCCTTGATTTTTTGGCATGAATGATGAATCTTTTGGCTATTTTTTACAGGGATAGGTGTGATGGAATTTGGCAAAGGAGACCAGGGATGCACCTGAAGATTTCAAGAACTGAAATTTTTTTAAAAATATTACTCGTCAACTTTTCTTCAAAATAGAGTTTTGAAGAATAGTCATAATCCATCCGTATGATAATGAAAATATTGAAATGAAAACTTATTTAGAAGCTTTCCCAGGCCTGCTAGCATTATTGTACATTCTGACTACCCAATTTATGAAACCCTAGACCTAGTGACTACAAATGACCTTTGGTGATCAAGAGACTAAGACATAACTGTAAGTGACTTTAAAATATTGATGAAGAGACCTAAGCTAGCAAGTACAAAACATGAGGGAAATGAAAGACAAAGCCTTTCCGTCATATTATGGCATGCCCCTAGCGAAATGCAATTGAGTGAATCGAGCGAGACACCTAAAAATGAAATGCAAGAAAGAGTTTTGATCTCTAATGGAGGGCTTGAACAGACCAACTCTAACAAGTGTTTCTCTACATATTGCTTCTTTCTCAAACATTCATAAGCCTTGTTTGCATTGTTGAGGCCTCAATGTTTTGAGGAATCCTAATTTATAAATTTGGCATATTATTTTATTTTAGATAGTAAGATGTTCCACATGAAGTTTCCATCATATTTTCCCTTGGCTAATAGTGGTGATGAATCATTTATGATAACTTAAGTTGGAATAAACTAACCTTGTTTGCAATCTTGTTTTTGGTGTCCATAAAACATTTGCAATCTTTCTCTTGGTCTCTATAAAGACTTTCTCATCGATAGATTCCATTCAAATCCAATTTTAATTGTGTATACATGAATTGTCTTTCCCTATTTTATGGCAAATTCATTGATGACATTAACAAAGATAAAAGTATTTGGTTCCATGTCTTGGGTTTTGATTTGAGAAAGACAAGTTTAGTAATATATTTATAATACATATTTTGTGCATATTGAAAAATCATGTATGATTGAGTATGAACTTTATCTCTTTTAACATGACATTTTAGGAACTGTTATCACTCCTCTAGATCTCCAAGGCTGAGAAAGAGTCCAGCTGAGCTAACCACACACCAATATTTTCACTTGGTAGCTAGCCCTACCAAGCCAGAGAGGGCTCTCTCCAAAGCATCACAGCGAAGAGGGTTTGATAGATTAGCATTTTAGGCTAGATGTAAAGTGCACGAGGTTATTTGATTTGATTTTGGTTGGGCAGTTAAAATGGTGAGTGAATTAGGTCAGAGAATGAACTAGGTCAGGGCAAAGTGAATCTGAATTGTAGACGTCAAATGGGGTAAGGTAGGCAAGATACTTTAAGCTTCATAGTATAGTGATGAGATGGTTTAGACTAGTGAGATGCTAAAAAGATCATGAGGGTCATGAATTCTTTTTAAACTGAAGAAATGAAACAATATATGATAATTTTCCCAAAATAGAGCATACAAAGATGAGTTTTTCTTATCACATCCTGAAAATCAAACATAGTTAGAGTGAAATGGATCATGAAAGGAACAAAATGTTCACACCTATGAAACTGAAGAAGAAACAGGATCAAAATACCAGACCACAGGAATCCCACCAAAATACCCACAACTTCATCCGATATATTCCATGCCAAAGTCCGAAAGCTATTACAACATCCAAGAGAATCCAACCTTTTCTTACTTCAAATGATGAAATATTTATACAATTTCAAAACTAAAATATCTTGATAAACATCTCAAGATCTTTTTACAAATATCCTAAACCATTTTGCACAAATAGAAATGAAATGTAGGACATAAAAACTAATGTATCTACTTGGTACTATCATTATGGATTTTTGTGGAAAAGGAAGAGAAATTTGAATCTGATTACAACTCTTAGCTGATGAGGTGGCTAACTATCTTTGAGAATTTTCCTCCCGTAATTCTACAAAATAGGGTCATGTCATCCCTTTTTATATCTCAATCTAAGGTATATTTATAAATGGTGAGAGGGGTTATTGTAGATAAATATATTCTTGAGATAAACCTCTCTGAGGTTCCCAAAATTTAGCTCCATCTATTCCCAATATGCTCTGCAAAATGGTGAGTGAAACACGACTTTGCACAGTCTAAACAATAGGCTATAAATATGTACATGTATACATAATTTTGTAATATCTGTGTAAAATATGAAGTAGGCTTTTGTACTTTGGAATATTAGGAACATAAACCTCTTCCATTTCCTCAAGAGTCAACTTGTATTGGCCACAATATGTTCTACAAAAGTATGACTAAACAACAAAATTTGGAAAATATGTCTACAAAATGTCATATGTATATCCCAAACATTAATAGTTGTTAGAAAACTGAGAGAGTTTTTTGTACATAAGGATGTTGGCAGAAAAACCATATTTCAGTTTCTAAAAATTCGTCCTCATTGGTTTGGAAACAATGTTTGAAGTCAATGTAGCATATAGAAAAAATCATAGTTTCAACTGATCATGATAAATGAATGGTGTGGATGGAGGAGATGACATGGAAGTTAGGAAATGGAGGGTAACATAACTAGGAGTGCATGGGAAAAGGTCAAGGGAGGTAGATGGAGTGTAGGTGAGTGAGGTTTTTTTACTAGGGCTACCATTGGTGAGTAAATTTTTGAATGAGGACCTAGGTGGAATGACAAACATTTCTAAGCAAGACCAAAATATGAATATGAACAGATGAGTTTTGATCACTGATGGTAGTCTTCACATAATGACACTAACATCAGCCTTATTGGGGATGGAAGCTCCTTGGAGGTGTCAAGAACACTATAGGCCAAGTGTCTAACCATGTTGGCAAATACGGTCAAAAAATTACAACCAAAATGAACAGTGAAAAACACATACTACAAACTCTAAACTAGATGCTAAAAGATGCTTGTCCAACAAGCCTATTGCACACCTATCCTACTCTAATGTATTGCAAAATCACTGAATCAAGTGATACTAAAGTTCCAAATGAACCAACCAAGCAGTTGTTGTAATGATGAGGTTGTTTGACGGTACTTGAACCAGAACATAATTGGAAATTCCACCAGCAATAAATACACATAATACCTCTCGCCCTGTAAAAGGAAATATGGTTTGTCATTCAACTTAAGGAAATATTCCATATATGCTGCTATAGGATCATAACAACCAGATTCTATCTTATGCCCCAACTCATTAACATATTCTCTCAACTAGAGATTGTCACATCCTTGCTGTAAATCAAAACATCTTTCAATCCAACCATCCAAGGGAAGCCTTACCTTTCATTCTTTGGGACGAGGGAGAGTTTCCAATAATAGTTTAGGATCTTGGAAATCATATGATTCAATTTGAACATCCAATAGTTCAATTTCATTTTCTAATCTTTCAGCAACTAAACCAAGAAAACAATTTTTTACCTTCACGTTTGAGTCGGCTTGATTTCAAACAACGAAATACTGATGTTGAAAAATTATGATCAATCTAAAATTCTACTAACTCATTCCTTATGGTTAGTAATGCTTCCCTCAATAAAGGATTTTTTGGATACCCTATCATCAGTGATTACCATCAATGCTCAAAAATCTAGATTTTTTTGCAGTGAAGTTGCTCTGAACATTGAAGCTTGGGATCTTGAACAATGGAGTCGCTAAGCAGATGATTCAACCTTCTTGTGCCCAACTGTTGTCCACCAATAACAATAGGATCTAAGTCATTTTCTCTCTTTCTTTGGGAAGGTAGAGCTTTCGTCCCCAGTAACGGCGCCAATATGTTATCACTCCTCTAGATCTCCAAGGCTGAGAAAGAGTCTAGCTGAGGTAGCCACAGACCAGTCCTTTGACTTGGTATCTAGCCCTAACAAGCTGGAGAGGGCTCTCTCCAAAGGACCAAGCCAACATGGCTAGATAGATTAGGGCTTTAGGCTAGATGTAAAGTGCAGAGGGTTGTTTGATTTGATTTTGGTTGGGTAGTCACAAGGATGAGTGAATTAGGTGAGAGAATGAACTAGGTAAGAGAAAAGTGAATCTGAATTGCAGACATCTAACAGGGAAAGGTAGGCAAGGTACTTTAAAGTTCGTAGTATAGTGATGAGATGGTTTAGAATAGTGAGATGCTAAAAAAAGCATGAGGGTCATGAATTCTTTTTAAACTGAAGAAATGAAACAATATATGATAATTTTCCCAAAACAGAGCATAGAAAAATGAAATTTCTTATCACACCTTGAAAATCAAACACAATTAGAGGGAAATGGATCATGAAAGGAACAAAACTTTCACACATATGAAACTGAAGAAGAAACAAGATCAAAATACCATGCCATAGGAATCCCACCAAAATAGCTGCAACTTCATCCAATATATTACATGCCAATGTCTGAAAGCTTTTACAACATCCAAGAGAGTCCAACCATTGCTTACTTCAAATGATGAAGTATTTATACAAATTCTAAACTAAAACATCATGATAAAAATCTCAAGATCTTTTTACATATATCCTAAACTATTTTGCACAAATAGAGAGGAAATGTAGGAAATTAAAAACTAATGTATCTACTTGGCACTATCATTATGGATTTTAAATGACAAGGAATAGAAATTCGACCTTGATAGCAACTCTTAGTTGATGAGGTGGCTAACTGTCTTTGAGTATTTTCCTCCCATAATTCTGCAAAATAGGGTCTAGTCATCCCTTTGTATATCTCAATCTGAGAAATATCTGTAAAACATGAGAGAGGTTATTGTATATAAATATCTTTTTGAGATAAAATTCTCTCCTTTTCCGAAAATTCAGCTCCAGATGTTCCCAATATTCTCTGCAAAAAGGTTTTCGAAATAGGACTTTGCACAGTCTAAAAAATAGGCTGTAAATATGTACATGTATCTCTCATTTTATAATATCCGTGTAAAATATGAAGTATTTTATTGTACTTTGACATATTAGGAACATAAAATGCTTCCAGTTTCATAAGACCCGTCTCTGATTAGCCACAATATGTTCTACAAAAGTATGGCTAAACAACAAAATTTGGGAAACTACGTCTGCAAAGCATCATCTATAAATCCCAAACCATAATAGTTGTTAGAAAACTCAGAGAGCTTTTTGTACATGAGAATGTTGGTAGAAGAAACCTCTTTTAGTTTTTGGAAATTCGTCCTCATTGGTTTGGAAACAATGTTTGAAGTCAATGTAGCGTATAGGACAAATCATAGTATCAAATGATCATGAGACAAATGAATGATGTGGATGTGGGAGATGACATGGAAGTTAGGGAATGGAGGGTAACATAACCAGGAGTGCATGGGAAAAGGTAAGTGAGGTAGATGGAGTGTAGGTGAGTGAGGTTTTTTTACTAGGGCTACCATCAGTGAGTAAATTTTTGAATGAGGACCTAGGTGGAATGAAAAAATAAATTTAACGAGACCCAAATATGAATATGAAAAGAGGAGTTTTGATCACTGGTGACAGTATGCACATGTTGACACTAACATGAACTATCCAACCTCCTGATTTACTATGGAGCTTGTGATAATTTATTCAACCCCTTGTTTTACTATGGAGCATGTGGGAATTTATGAGTATTTTAGCAATATTTTTTTAATTTTTTTTTATGTTAGTGAACGAAAAGAGATACTTTATCTTTTGGGATATGATTAATAATCTCTTTATAATATCTTATTCTCCTTGACCCCATATATAGACACACACACACACACACATACACACTTTTATCATTATTTTTCTTTCATAAAGTGATTGTTTTTTTTATTTCACAATGATTTACCCAAGACTTAGCATCTTTATGCCTCCTTTGGGTGAGGAAGAGTAGGTATAACTCTTATTTGAAGTAATTTTAGGATACTTCTTATATTCCCAGATATTAATGTTGTTCACATATTATGTTCTGTACCTACTTATAGTTCTTTTCTCAATGGAGGAAAGATTCACTTCTATGAGGAAGATAGGATATAATGTGTTTGATTTAATTTTGAGATTTAGAGTTATAAAACACTATTGACTCAAGTTTGAACTAATTTTAGGATTCATTTTTGTCTTCCATATTATGTATCTTGTTCTTATATGTTAGGTACCCACTTATAGTTGTGTTCTCAATGGATAAAAGGTTCACTTCTATTTGGAAGATAGGATACTCCTTTTATTTAGGGCTCCACCCATCAACCCCTAAGCAAGATTAGCCCACTTACAACCCCAACAAAAAATATATCATATTCCAATAGGTAATAAGAAAAAGCCCTTTATTTTTCATTGCATATTTGTCTAAAATCTCTTAAGTAATAAATTTGTTACAAAAAAACCTTTGTAAATAGTCTTTTTTACAATATTATGGATCACCACATAATCAAAATATTATCACTCATTTAATAATTAAAATTCTATGTATGTATTTTTTTGCTTTCTTTGCTATTTTGTTTGAGTCTTAAGATGTCGGCATGCTTAACCTTTGGTTTGAGAAACCACAACCTAGGGCTTTAGGGTCATTTAACCTGTGAAAATAATCAACAAATCACATTTAGCATGGGCCACACCAACCAAGCCACATAGTTTCCATAGCTTTCACATCACAAAGTGCGTTAACGATATACCCATCATTATCTATTCTACACAGTGTCATATTTATATATATATATTTTAATTTAATTTTATAATATTTTTAATTAAATTGATCAATATAATTATTTATCAATATTAAATATTAATAAAAACATAATTAATTTAAGATGTAGTCAAGTCAAAAGGTTAGCTGAGAAAGATTGGTTGTGTTCGAGTCTTGAGAGTATAGTTTCTTAGCAAGAATCTTTTTATATCCCAGATGAGCTAGGATTTTCATCGAACCCATTAAAATGAGTGACAATGAAAATGTGAAATTATGATATTTTTTTAATTATGTTCCAATCGACCTTATTGCCTACTCATATTCGGGTAGCCTAGTCCATCTACGGATCCCAAGTGAGTAGATGCCACGTGAGCCTAGTGTCCTATTAGAGTAGCCAAACCTTAGGTAGAGGCAATATTATTTATACAAAATAGTAAATTAGATGGTTTTAGAGATTATGTTCAACTCAAATTCTTGCCATGGCCGAGGAATTCTATATGAAAGTGAAAAAGTGAACGTCTATATGTGAATGTAATATATAAATGGATTTATTGTTACAATGGACAAAGAATCATAAAATCTAGGGACACGGTAAACATCTCGTAAGAATATGTATGAGGGAATGATTTCTTTAAAAAAATGGAATAGGTAAATGCTAACTTAGGTTTAGCATCCAACTATTGTCTGGCCTCATGATCTCCTCCTCCATCCATGACTTGCAGCTCTTAATCCTGTTGCCTAACAACTATTCTCTCACGGTGACAGAAGTCCATGAAGTCATTGTTGTGTTATGGAGAGACAGGTATGGATATTTCTTTTTGAAGTTGACCAATAGCTTTGTAATAAATTCTCAATAAAATTTCCTTCCTTTCATCTTTGTTCTTAATTTAAATCATTATGAACATGTCCCTATTTCGTGGACTTCCAAAGCTGAACCTTGGTTTTAAACAATCGTCACTTGGATCGAGAATTCTAAACAATTTTGTGTACTCTTTCAATTCAAAAAAATTGAATACTCGGTCATTCTTATCATAAAATTAGTAAATCTGATTTTTTACTTTTAATCTGATTTTTCCTTAATGTAAATTAGTTTCACAATTAGTTTTCACTTTTAATATCTCTCCATTTTAAGTCTTAAAAAAAGTGTGTGCTAACCACATAAGTGAAGTACATGTGAACAAATGCTACAAGGGATTTTTCTTTTAGGGATGAAAAAAAAAGGTAGAAAACCATCGAAGAAAGGGGGAGATCCAATAATGAATCTATTGAAGCTTAAACATAGCAACAAAAAAAATCAATGGATTTAATGGAAGAATGCAGAAAAATATTCAAAAAATGTAGATATTCAATAATACTAAATTGGTTGAAGATTGAATATAATACTTTTTGAGTATAAGGGAAGATTTTTATAAATGGTTGGTTCAAAGTAATCCAAAAACAAAATATTTAAGTGAGATGGACCCTTATTATATCCCGAGGATAAGCTTTTATTTTGTGTTATTTGAGGAGAGAAAAATGGATTGATTTTCTGAAGATAACAATAAGAAGGAGAAGAGGAGGAAAGGTTGAACACTTCCTCTTCTTCTTCTCGCTTCTTTTCGAAAATAATGATTTTGTCATTTTCCTAGGTTACAACCTCTTTCTGTTAAGAAATTTACTGCATAACATAAATAATTATTGAGAGGAATATATATAAGAAAATAACCAGCAACAACCATAAACACATAAACACACATGTTTATCCTGGAAAACCCCAACCATAATAAAATTTCATTATCCTTGGCCAAAACTCTGGCCAAGTGAGCCTTCACCGCTCACCTGCAGGCCTTGCATTACAATGAAGTCCTTCCAGCGTTTTATAAGCTCCATTACATATAATACCACGGGCAGAATACTATGGGTGCACAATACCATGTGTCCCAAAACCATCACTGTTCAACCTGGTCAACTTTGACTCTATCCTGAGTCAAGTTTACCTAACAATTGCCCCCTTAAACTTGACTTGGGGTTCCTTGACTAACTCCAGCCAAACCTGCGAAGTGAGACAATCCCACTCACTCTAGCTCTTACCCCCCTCAGAGTTTTTACCTGCGGTATTGTTAACCCGACATCCCCCTATCACCTAGGTCTAACCCAGACTTTACCGGTGATCACCAAGGGTACACATGCCTTATCAGGTCTTACAGTAGTATGCCCATTTACATGCAATAATTTTGACTTCATTAAAAAAAAATTTGTTTATTGCTGCTGCAATTCTGATCCATCCTCTCTCAATTTGATTTGCTCAAAAGCTTCTATCAAACTGCTCCAACTGCAAGCCCGACGAGAACCTCGTAGATTCCAGCACCGGTGGTCTCACGTAGCAGAAAACGAACAATTTTTGAAGTTGCATGAACAATTTTCTTTTGTTGACCTTCTTTAAATAGTTGCATGAATCCCGAACAATTCATCAGCATGTGCCAAACCGGTAAATATCGCAAATGCACTGCGATCCCTGGCAATGACGGCACTATCCTTCGCACATTCTCCTAGAAGTTCTTCCGCGTAAGATTATTCCACCATTATTTTCAGACCCAGATCTGTAAAAAGGTTGCATTGATCTCATCAGGCACTATAAACCCCTAGCATCAAAGAATCCCTTTGAAGCCAATATCTGGCTCTGATACCAGTTGGTAACAAATTTACTGCATAACATAAATAATTACTTAGAGGAATATATATAAGAAAATAACCATCAACAACCATAAACACATAAACACACATGTTTATCTCGGAAAACCCCAACAATAATAAAATTTCATTATCCTTGGCCAAAACTCTGGCCAATCTGGCCAAGTGAGCCTTCACCGCTCACCTGGCCTTGCATTACAATGAAGTCCTTCCAGCATTTTATAAGCTCCATTACATATAATACCATGGGCAGAATACTATGGGTGCACAATACCATGTGCCCCAAAACCATCACTGTTCAACCTGGTCAACTTTGACTCTATCCTGAGTCAAGTTTACCTAACACTTTCTTGATACAAGAAACCATAGTATCTTAATGCATTTGATTTAGAATTAGCTTATCAAAATGTTGTGTTGAATGAGATTGGGCTTCTCTAGCCTTGTTTTCAGCCCTTAGAGATTGTAAAGCTCCAAATCTATTAGTGGAGTGGCATGGCTATTGAAATTAAAACCTATTGGTAGGATGATATCTCTTAGAAAAATTATTCTTAAGCTTCCTTTAAACTTGTTGGAATGCTCCTTGCTTATTATTAGATTGAGAAAATGGCATTGGGATAGGAGGAAGCTCAAATACTAGAGCCTTAGGACAAATTTTCACAAAGTGACGATACTCATGGAAATAATTACTTTTAAAAGGGACTTACTCATAATTGAAGGCTTGAAGATTAATCCAATCCTTCAAGTCAAGTTCAATGGCCTTATGGAGTATTTTTGCAAAATATGTCTCAACATTAATTCTTGCACATGGGAATTTATATTCCATGAGAACTATAGAATATCCATAAACCTATGACAACTTAAGCATTCTCACCAAATGGATGTTAAATGAGGTTTGAAGACATGAGCACCTTGTCCCTTCAAAGGGAGAAATAATTCCATTGATAAATGAAATTTTATGAAGCACATATTACGAATTCTCATATAATTTCATATAAGGTTCGGAATTTCTTCTTTTTATTAAAAGTAAAATAAAATTTTTAACTCAATAAAATGAAACACATAGGTAACAAAGGACATAAAGCTTACTATATTACAAATATGTCTTATGCCCATAAGGCATCGAATATCACCTTGATAGAACATTTTAGAACTTTCCCATGAGCAAGGGTAGATTCTTACCATCCAAATAGATTAGATAGAATATTTGTCACTCGCAACATATATAATTTTTTAAGGAACTAACCAAGTAATTTCAAAGTTGTGTTTACCATCCCTCTTGATTCTTTTGTTCCAAAGAAAGAAAACGTTTCCGTTCTAGAAACTTGATTTGTGAGCCTCCACGTTCAACTTCTTCTTTGTATTTTGTTGGATTTGTACCAAATGATAAAAGAGAATAAGTACTTCAATTAGGGAACCTATGACACATTATGTTCTCTCATATGATATTAAGGAATACCCCTAATTTAAGTAGATATTAAAAAATACCATTGAAATTCATTTTTTAAAATATTCATCCCCATATATTTACATGATTTTAAAAACCCCTATTTTTACTAGATATTTTAGGTTTCCAATTTTCCATTGATTCTTTAAATATACCTTTTTATTTATACCTTGAATATAGAAACATGATAGAACTCAACTCACAAACAACTAGCACAAGAATAACTACTAGACTAGGCCCTAAATGGTAAAATATCGTGTAATGACGGAGCTGGAAAAACACTTCTAAATGAAAGAGTGAGAGTAGTTATAGATAATAATGAGGATTTATCACACATAAACTAACATATATATTGGCATGTGATTGAAATTTATTTTAAGGTAAACCTACTATTTACAATGTACTTTGAATACTCATTTATACGGTTAGTTACCCTTATAGAATGTTTGCTTCTTGACAATAAATTTTTAAAAATATAGAACTAGCAATTGCACCACATGTTGCAATGGAAACGCCGTAAGGCTATAGTATGTTATAAGAAATTCTAGAAACTGGATAAATATTGAAAAGAAAGTATTTAATTGGATCATCCATATGAAGTTTTTGTTGACTTCTTACTAAAAGAAGATTTTTACAAAGTTATAAGGGATATAACGAAGATTTTTATTAGTATTAAAAATGATGAGCTAAGCCATTATGGAGTAATTTATTATGTTCTTGACTCATGATTACATCATTTGATTGTATACTAGGTAATAATAAATTTAAAGGAAATCATAAATGTGGGCACATCACTTTTGTGGCCCATGGTCTTAGAGCTCGTGGATTATATGTGATGAAGTTGTTAAAAGATTGACGATTCTCTATTGTAATTGTTACACAGTAAAATGTCACTGCCATCATGTCAGTCTCCCTACTGTGCTATAAACCACATTCACCCATACTCATGCTCCTTAAAAATGGCTAAAAACCCTCTTTGCCTAAGTTAAATGGATCATCGCATCTGTTAATAAAATAGCCGCGCTGACAAGCGGAGCCTAGTGTTGTTGTTGCGCTGCCAGCGCGGAAGCACACGTCTTTTCCGCGCTGGTCCCATTTCTACGAACAGCGCTCCAGCCGTTTGTCCTTTTCGCGCTAACCAGACCTCTTCTACATCGGTTTGCGATGTCAGCGCGGCAGTTCACGGGTTTTCTGCGCTGATCCTGTTTGGGCGAATTTGCTCTAACAACCAGCCTTCCAGATCCCTCCAGAACTGGTTGTTAGCATTGTTGAGGTCGCCATCCTTTCTCTGGCATGGAGGAAAGCTCATCCCTTACCTATTCATGGAGGCTCCTTCTCTTTATAAGCCCCCTCCATGGCCCATGAGCAGCTGGTTTGGAACATATAAACTTTGATTGAGGAATTCTTAGTGCATTTTAGTGCTGCTCTTTGTAGGCATTTGGTGTGTTGTGTGAGGATTGCTTTGAGCTTGAGAAAGGTCATAAGCTTGTTGCCTTGTATGTGAGAGAGATACCTTTTGACTTGGGAGATTTGCTCCAAAGGTTAATGCTTGGAAGATATGCTGGCTGGACCCTCTAGAGAAGGACTCAGCGTCAGGACTTCGGTTGTACCTTACTCTACTTTTTGTTAATAAAGATAGATGACTACTCTTATGGTTCCATTTACATTTGTTTAATGATTGATTAATGCAAATTGTATCTTTCCTGACCGATACATAGTTGTTGTTAGTAGATTTTACGCTTGTGTTTTCTCTCTCTTTTGCTTGTGCAGGTGTTCGTCCGCGAGGATAGTGGGGAATTGTGATCGGCTGGAGCGAAGGAGCGAGAGGAGTATCTCTTCGACAAACAAGTGTTGGAATCCAAGTAGGTTATTCTCACCCACTTGTTAATTACAACTAGGAACCTGCGGTGTAGCATTGTTCGATTGTTGCTAGACCCCTGTTGGGCTAGTAGGGATCGCCTCTATCCGTAGAGGGAATTTACCTATCCAACAATTTGGCGACTCCGCTGGGGAGCTTGCCTATCTTTTGTGTGTCACCTTTGTTTTGATTTTTGCTCCTTTGTCAAAGTTTGGAGATTGTCTTGCTGTTGGTTTGTTTCTGGGTTCACCCTAGGGACTACCTTAATTGCCTTGAAAACCTGTTGTTTTGGTTTGGCAGTTTTTGTTCAAATTTATTTGCTTTTCAGCCTCAGCGCGTTTTATTTTAAAACAACTGCGCTGACATTGCATCCTGCCTTCTTTGCTGTCTCTGTCGTCGCGTTTTTATATTCATACAGTCGCGCTGACCTGCTTTTTCGGGCCAGCGCCCTTTATTCGTGTCCTTCCGCGCTGACAGCGCAACGTTGCTACAGGCATCTATCCGTCATCGCTTTGTTGCTATAGGGTCACCCGCGCTGATCCTGTAAAAACTCTTTTTGTCCAACTTGACCTACTGAACCTCTTGGTTTTGGCTTTCTCTTGCTTTTTCTACTTGGTTTTTGGCTTGATAACTTTGTTTGAACTGTGGCTCGATTGTTTGCGAGGCCTCGTTCTACGAGTGCCCGTTTATCACTTGTTTTCGGTTTGTGCAAAGCCCTTCTTTTTCTCTTATTGCTTGGTTTATGTTTTGTCTTGACTTTCAGCGATTGCTGAAGTGTGTCAGGCCGTCGTTTGTCTGGTTGTGAACTCTCATCCTTCGGGTGTTTGCTTATCTTCATTTGATTTCACACTCAAACCCTAGGGCATCTAGTGGTCGTGTGTGTCTAGCCTCCC